>CAUYON010169199.1:0-14250 GCA_963573935.1 Arctocebus calabarensis
CCGAGCCACATATATTTTTAAATCAAGTTCCCCAAGTTATTCTGACACATAGCCAGGGTTAAGCACTATTCTTGGTCCTTAGATGTCTAATAAAATGAGAATAATTAGAAAACTTTAAATTTCACATTGTATTCCTGAGAAACATTTTCACCTGGAATGAATGGGTTCTTGCAGGACAACATTCTGTGATCCTGCAGTTTAGGAATTATAATAAGTGACATTTATGTACTGCTTTATAATTTGCTAAGTGCTCTCACATACAATTCACAACTCAGTCATGATTATTTATTACGATTCCAGCATATCTTTTCTGCTACAAGTTCAAGGTACTGGTTTCTCTTGCCCATTCTGAGAATGATTCCATTAATGGGGCTTTTCATTTTAGAATTTAAAGTAAGGAATAGGGGAGAAAAAAAAGCAAAAAACAACCACAACAAAAAAAACACGAAACAAAACAAAACAAAGACAGGGCAGAAATCTTTTCTCCCAGAAACCTGTACTATGTTTAATGACACCAAGATTCCTTGAACATTACGGGATGAGATTGGGTTAAATTCAGCCTGGGAGGTTTGGACCCTTGAGGTTGAAGTAATGATAAGAAAGGAGCCAAAGGGAAAAATGTAAGTTTTAGACCAGCAGTTTCCCATTCTGAAGTGCATATGAATCAACTGGGGACCTTGTTAAAATGCATATTCTGTTTCAGTAGGGCCGGGTTGGATCGAGCAGCAGCATTTCTAACAAGCTCCCAGGCGACATGGATGTTGCTGGTCTACAGATCACATTTTGAGCTGAGAAGTTCTAGAATTAGGAACAGGAAGTAGGAAAAAGGTCAGGAGGTCTGTGTGGTTTACGCCCCCCCACCCCCATTCTGCCTCAGAGTCACTGTGAGACTTCAAAAAAGTTACTAGGCCCCTCAAAACCCAAGATTTCTCATCCACAAAATGGGGTGGGGGGAACTAGTCTAGACTAGAGATGCCTGTTCTTTGTCACTGCTCCCCCACTTGCTGCGTAAAGAGAAAATCCTGGAGGCAGGGTGGGAACAATAGAGCCCAGAAAATTTAGACCGTTTCTTCAGAAAGCACCCTAGTTAATTGTAAGTTGTCACATATTGCAAACTGTGACCCAAACTGACATGGATCCAATTGTCAAAGCAATTAGGTTTCAAGAGAGTTGGAAGCTCTTGAAGCACAAATTTTGACAGGGAAAGAAGTTGCCACAGTAAAAGAGCCTGAAGCACCAAGCGCCCCTTTGGCAAAAAAAAAAAAAAGGTGCCGAATGGGAGAAAAGGAGTCTAACTGGAGATTGGCAGGGAAGCCACAGGGGACAAATGTAACCCACGCCATGAAGTCTGAGTCTCTGGATTATCATCTGAAACCCTGGTCTTCCTGTGATGTCAGCTTCGGCCCCCCAAACCTGGACTCCTTCTAGAGAAGGACCCCTTCTCCAACCCAAGTAGAAGAAAAAAGGAAACCCATATGGGTAACATGGAGCTGTCTCCTGCCCACATTCTCTTCTGAGAACCCAGCCATCCCTTCCAGCCCTGAGTAGGACCTCCCAGTGGGCCACTAGGCCAAAGGCCTGGGGTTGAGCTCCCCACCTCCTAATCTCATGGGGTGTGGTTGTATACCAATGACTATGAGGCCATTCAGGAGCAGGCTGTTCTTGGGCAAGCCTGGGAATGTATGTGGCTGGCACTGCCTTCAGATTTTCAAGATTAAGGGAGATATTCCCAGAGGAATGTCAAGGCACCATACTAGCAACTCTGACCTTTATTTCACTTAAGCACTATGATGCTGCAAATTTGGTTATTATTTCCATTTTATAGATGAAGAAACTGAGGCTCAGAGAGAGCAACAAAACTCCCCAGCTGGCTCGGCGCCTGTGGCTGGCGGGTTTGAATCCAGCCCCAGGGCCCGCCAAACAACAATGACGGCTGCAACCAAAAAATGGCCAGGCGTTGTGGCGGGAGCTTGTAGTCCCAGCTACTTGGGAGGCGGAGGCAAGAGCCTCGCTTGAGCCCAGGAATTCGAGGATGCTGTGAGCTGTGATGCCACAGCATTCTACCCAGGGTGACAGCTTGAGGCTCTGTCTCAAAAAAAAAGCAAAAAACTCCCCAGCTGAAGCATAGATGACCTGGCATTTGATTCTTAGTGCATCTGCCTCTAAGTTTAATGCTTATAACGCTACCTCACTGGTTCCAGACAGACACTGCACTTGGAAAGAATCCTTAGAAGCTGAAATTGAATGAGACTTATGAAATAGACTGAACTTTGTTCCATCTCTCTAGTTCAGGACAAAACAAGTGCCAATACATTGGAATAGTCCATGAATTTCTTATGGGAAAAAATATATGTGGACTTGGCTCTTCTGTCTCCAGGTGGTGGCGGCAATCTGATCTTGGGGAGTCCTGAGTTATAAAGAGATAACATAGAGAAGGTACCGGGACTTTCACTATGACCCATGAGTGGGGTCTGTTTCCTTCTAGATACGAATTGTGGATGCCCTTAGCAATGATCTTGTGGATTCCTCCCTAAACCATGCAGTCAATCCAATCAAACATTGTTGTGGTGGTGGTTTTGTTTGTTTTTACAGAGTCAAAGTTTTCTTCTGTTGTTTGAGCTAGAAAGCAGTGCCATCCTCATAACTTACTGTAATCTCAAAGTCCTGGGCTTAAGCACTTCTGCCTTAGCGTCTCAATTATTTAGGACTACAGGTACCCACCTCATTAATTTTTGTAGAGACAAGGTCTCACTGTGCTGCTCAGGGTGGTCTTGAACTCCTGGCCTCAAGTGAACTTCCCACCTTGGCCTCCCGGAGTGCTGGGATTATAGGCATGAGCCACTGCCCCCGACCCCAGTCAAACGTATTTTGAGAAATGTAACCTGCCAGACCCTGGGGCAGGTGCTGAGAGAAAAATACAGGTGAACAATGCAGATGAGGCCCCTTGTCTGGGGCAGACCTTCCAGTTGGGGGAAGGGCAGGGGAGACACTGTCACAAAGAAGACAATTCATGTGTATAGGAATATAATGAAAGGGGGCATCGGAGTGCCCTGAGAGCAATCAGGGACCCAACCTCAGCAGGCAGCTTAGAAGCCCAAATGGATTGAATTAAACTTAATCAACCCTCCCCTGCCTGGAGGAACTTGAACCAAACCAGAGGGCAAGCCATTCCTGCCACCTGGAGCCAAAGCTATCCTGCCTCTCATCAGAAGAAACTTTCTCTCCTAAGATTGTAATCAATTCCCTGCCAACTTGGCTAATTGCTGGTGTGCCAAGCCTCTCTGTGTTTGGGCAGAGAAGCACGGGCGTGTACACATGTGTGCACGCTTCCAAATGGCACACACCCACAAGCCAACTGCATTCAGGAGGTCGTATTTCACATCCTTCCTCCCAGCAGGTGAAGCTGAGTGGATGGGGTTTCCTCAGCGATAGCCCTGGAGATGCTATTAATGTAATATATTTTAAAACCATTTCCTTTGTTCTTAGGGGAATACACTAAGATGTTAACAGTGGTAGATTTGGTAGAATTATAGAAGAATGTCTTTTCTTCCTTCCTTTAAAAAAAATCTTGAATTATTTCTATTTTCTAGTTTTTCCTTAATGAGCATAATAAAAAAATTATAGATAAAAAAAATGAAATAGCCCATAACAAAATCCCAAAACCAGAGATGTTGGCGTGGATGTGGAGAAAAGGGAACACTTCAACACTGCTGGTGGGAATGCACACTGATACGTTCCTTTTGGAAGGAAGAGCTCTATTCTTACTAGCTTTCTTGATAAGAACTCATGAAAATGAATTTTTATGTATTCAAAACTCTGTAGTCTTCAGACTTGAAGGACAGATAGCTGTAAAATAAATTACTTGCCTCACATTTTCTCTTAGTACTTCCTTGCATATGCTTGAGTATTTTGTTGCTATTGAGTGTAACATATGTTTGCAATTTTCTTGCTCTATGGAAATTGGAGGCAACCTACTTTCTTCATTTATAAGATAATCAAGTTTTTGCTAGGTTACCCAAAGAATTCTTTAACTTTAGATCCCAACATAAGTACATGGAAGCAAGTTGAGGAATTAATGATCACCTCTTCAGTTAATATTTGTGGCACTGTACAAACACCTCAGTATGGTTTCATAACCTTGGTATATCAGTGACTCACAGTTCTGTTCATGTCAATGTGTAGCCCTGCTTCCTGAGTAGTGTTTATTTTTGTTGTTGCTTGTTTTTCTGTGTGCCATTACAAGATTGTTGGAGCTTAAATCAGAGCAATGAACATTCATTCATCCCTTGTGAAACTTAACAAGAGTGGAAATGAAATCAGGGGCATGGTAGTCCAAGTTATAAAGATAATGCCGTGAAGAAAAGAGTGTAAACGTTTTTCTAAGGGGAGATAAAGTGGTGAGGATCACCAGTAATAGCAGAACTGACAGAAACAGTGTGAAAATATATTGACTTGTGTGTCAAAATTGTCAGCTGACTGTGAGAGGCATAGCATCAATAAACAGTTAGGGAAATCTTAACTGAAAATCTCGGCATTGGAAATGTGTGTGCAAAAATGGTCCCAAAGGAGCTCACTGATTAGCAAAAGCAAAGAAGACTTGAAGTTTGCCAAGACCTTTTGGAGAGGCAAGACGATGTTTTGGACTGTGTTATCACTCAGTGGGGGGAAACATAGGTGCACCAATACAACCCTGAAACAAATTGCCAAAGTTTACAACAGATGTCAGGCAAATATACATGACTAAAAAATTCTCGTAGTCCAAATCAAGAGTCAAATATATGTTGCACCATTTTGATATTACAGAGTTTGTTCATTATGAATTTGTTCCAGCTGGATAAACAGTTAACCAATTTTACTATGTGGAAGTGCTGAAAAATCTCTGAAAAATTTAGATGAAACCGAACTTTTCGCCAACAACCCTTGGCTGTTGCACCACACAACAATGCACCAGCTCACATGGTACTGTCTATGAGAGAGTTTGTAGGTTTGTAGTCAGTAAACAAATAACTGCATTGGAACACCCATGCTACTCACTTGATCTGGCATCAAGTGACTTCTTCTCTTTCTTTCTTTCTTTCTTTCTTTCTTTCTTTCTTTCTTTCTTTCTTTCTTTCTTTCTTTCTTTCTTTCTTCCTTCCTTCCTTCCTTCCTTCCTTCCTTCCTTCCTTCCTTCCTTCCTTCCTTCCTTCTTTCTTTCTTTCTTTCTTTCTTTCTTTCTTTCTTTCTTTCTTTCTTTCTTTCTTTAATTGACAAATAAAACTGAGTGTGTTTATTGTGTTTGACATGGTGTTTTGATGTACAGATTGTTGAGTGGTTAATTCTACTTTAATTAGCAAATGCATCACCTCAGGTATTTATGGTGAGAACATTCAACATCCACTCTTTTAGTGTTTTTGAAGAATATAATATGTCATTATTAATTATGGTCACCATATTATACTGCTCTTCAAGATCTTTGACCTTATTTCTTCCATCTACTGGAATTTTGTATTTTATGACTAACATCTCACTAAATACATCCCCACCCCAACTGCTTCAGAAAGCATCTGGTAACCACGATTCTACTCTCTGTTTCTATAAGATGTTTTAATATTCTACATATTAGTGAGATTATGTGGTATTTTCCTTTCTCTTCCTCACTTATTTCACTTAATAAAATGCACTCTGGATTCAATCATGTGCTCAAAAATGACATGATGTCTCTTTTTATGATTAAACAATATTCCACTGTATACATATACTACATTTTATTTATCCATTTATCTGTTGATGGACACTTAGGCTAATCCCATACCTTGGCTATTTTCAGTAATGCTACAATGAACATGGTAGTACAGCTATCTCTTCAAAATACTGATACAATCTCTTTGGATGTAAACCCCAAAGAGATTGCTGGATATGAGGGTCCTAGTTTTGACTTTTTTTTTTTTTGAGGAACTTCCATACTCCTTTTTATAATGGCTGTATTAATTTACATTCCCACCAATGGTACAGAAGAGTTTACTTTTCTCCATACTCTTGCCAATACTTATCTTTTATTTTCTAGGTGTTAACCATTCTAACAGGATTGATGCAATATCTTATCATTATGGTTTTAATTTACATTAACCTGATTATTATTGGGGTTGACCTTTTTTTTTTTTTTTTGATACAGAGTCTCACTATTTTGCCCTTGGAAGAGTGCTATGGCTTCACAGCTCACAGCAGTCTCCAACTCTTGGGATTAAGCTATTCTCTTGCCTCAGCCTCCCCAGTAGCTGGGACTACAGGTGCCCACCACAATGCTGCCTATTTTTTGTTGCAGTTGTCATTGTTATTTAGCTGGCCTGGGCTGGGTTCGAATCTGCCAGCCTTGATATATGTGGCTGGTGCCATAACCACTATGTTATAGGCGTCAAGCTGGTGTTGACTAGTTTTGTATAACTGTTGATCATTTTTATGTCTTTTGAGAAATATCTATGCAACTTCTTTGATCATTTTAAATAGGATTTTGTTTTTTCCTCTTAAGTATTTGTGATATAGAACACTTTATCAAATATACAGCTTATAAATGTTTTCTCCCTTTCTGTAAGTTGTTCTCTTCATTCTGTTGATTGTGTCCCTTGGTGTCCAGAAGCTTTTTAGTTTAATGTAATTCTATTTGTTTATATTTTGCTTTAGTTGCCTGTACTTTTTTTTTTTTTTGAGACAGATCCTCAAGCTGTCACCTTGGATAGAGTGCTGTAGCATCACAGCTCACAGCAAGCTCCAATTCCTGGGCTCAAGTGAGTCTCCTGCCTCCACCTCCCAATTAGCTGGGACTATAGGCACCTGTCACAACTCCCAGCCATTTTTTGGTCGCAACCGTCATTGTTGTTTGGCAAGCCCAGGCTGGATTCGAACCCGCCAGCTCAAGTGTACGTGGCTGGTGCCTTAGCCCGTTGAGCCACAGGCACCAAGCTGGTTGCCTGTACTTTTGATGTCACTTCAACAAAACAAACAAAAAAAAAGCAAAACAAACAAACAAAACATCTATTGCCCAGACCAATGAATGTTATGGAGATTTCTCCCCTAACTTTTTTTTTTACAGTTTCAAGTATTAATTTAACTCTTTAATCCATTTTGAGTTTACTTTTGTATATGGTGAGAGGTATGGGTCATCATTCTTCTGCATGCAGATAATCCAATTTCCCTAGTACAATTTATGGAAGAGACTATTTGTTCCCCACGTGTATTCTTTGAAACTTTGTTGAAAATCAGTCACTTTAGATGTATGGATTTATGTCTGGGTATTACACTCTGTTTCATTAATCTTTGTGTCCGTTTTTATGCCAGTACCATGGCTGTTATACTTACTATAGCTCCATAATATATTTTTAAACCAGGTAATGCAATACATCCAGTTTTGTTACCCTTACTCAAGATTGTTTTGGCTACTCAGTATCTTTTGATGTTCTGTGAATAATGTCATCAGTATTTTGTTAGAGATTGCATTGAATGTGTAGATTATTTTGGGTAATAGACATTTTAACAATATATTCTTCTAGTTCATAATCACAAGTCATTTTTGCATTATTTTTTGCCTCTTTTGATTTTTTCTATCAATTTTTATAGTTTTCAGTGTTTTGAGATAACTTTTCACCCCTTAGTTAAATTTATCTCTCAGTATTTTATCCTATTGTAGTTATTGCAAATGCTATTGTTTTCTTGATTTTGTTTTTAGATATTGTGCTATTAGTGTATATTAATTTTTGTATTCCAGTTTTTCATCCTGACACTTTACTTGAATTTACAAGATTTTTTTGGTGAATTCCTTAAGGTTTTCTACACATAAGATTATGCCATCTGTAAATAGGGGCAATTTAATTCTTCCCTATCAATTTTTATGTTTTTATTTCTTTTGTTTGTTTAATTTTTCTGCTCTGACTTCTAGAAATATATTGAACAGACACAATGAGAGTGGACATCCTTGTCTAATTCCAGGTCAGAAAGAAAAATTTCTCAGTTTCTCCCTATTGTGGGTTTTTTGTAGATGGCCTTTATTGTGTTGAAGCACATTGATAGCTAATTTATTGAGAATTTTTGTCATTAAAGGATATTGAATTGTGTGAAATGATTTTTCTGCATTGTTGAAACTATTATATATTTTTGTCTTTCGTTTGCTTTATGTTTCACATCATGTTTATTGATTTACAAATGTTCGACCATTCTTGAATCTCTGAGATAAATCTTCCTTGGCTGTGCTGTTGACTCTAGTTTGCTAGTATTTTTGAGAATTTTTTCATCTCTGTCAATCATGGATATTAATTTGCAGTATTCTTTTTCATATGGTACAATCTTTGTCTATCTCTGATTCTGGTCTGACAACACAGTTTGAAAATATTTCCTCCTCTTTAATTTTTGGAAACTTTGGTTTCAGTTATTTAAATTTCACAAGAATTTCACAGTAAATCCATCTGATATTGGATTTTTCTTTGATGGTAGAATTTTAGTTATAGATTCAATCTTCTTATTCATTACTGCTTTGTTAATGTGTGAATTCATAATTTGGTCCTGGTAGCTTGTGTATATCTAGGAATTTATCTACTTCTGCCATTTTATTCAATTTGTGGGAATTTAATTGTCCATAATAGTCTCTTATGATGCTTTGTGTTATTACTTAGGTATTGATTATAATATTTTATATTTATTTTTAAATTTATTTAAGTCTTTTTTAATGTAGCTAATATTTTCCTAATTTTATTTATCTTTAAAAAAATCAAAATCTTCAACTTATTGACATTTTCTTTTTCTAATCTCTGTTTCATTTATTTCTGCTTTTATCTTTATCATAATATTCCTGCTGCCAATGTTGGGCTTATATTTTTTCCTTGTTTTTCTCTTCTCTTTTTGTGAAACTTAAGGTTGTTTATTTGAGATCTTTCTTCTTTTATGATATAAATTTTTATTACTATAAACGTTCCTCTCAAAAATGCTATTGCTGCTTCCCATTAGTTTTTCTGTGTTTTTTCCATTTTTGTCTAATGAATTCATGTTCATTTTCATTTCTTCACTGACATGTATTCATAAGCATCTTATTTAATTTCCATGTGTTTTTGAATTTTCCATAATTTATAATTTTCTTGTTTTTAAGTTTTTTACCAATATGATCAGAAAACATACTTGATATGATTTCAAACTTCTTATGTTGTTAAGATTTGTTTTGTGACTTAACATATTATGATCTATCTTTGGAAATACTCCATGTGCACTCTAGGAAAAAAAATGGATTCTGTTACCATTGGATGGAATGTTTTGTATATATCCGTTAGGTCTACTGGTCTCAAGTGTAGTTTAAGATTGATGTTTAGTTTTGATTTCTCTGAGAATGATCTCTCCATAGCTGGATGAGAGAATGAAAATTCCCTGTTAATTATTATATTGCAGTCTATATCTTTCTTAAGTTTCACCAAAAGAAAATTTAAAAAATGACAATAATAAGTCCTTGTTTATCAGTAATTACTTTGAATGTAAATTGATTAAGTTCTTCAGTCAAAAAACATATATTAGCTGAGCAGATAAAACAAACATAATTCAACTACATGCTGTCTGCAAGAGATGTACTTCACCTATATAAATATACACAGAGTGAATGTGAAAGAATAGAAAAAATTTTCATGAGAATAAAAACCAAAAGAGAGCTGGAGTAGCTATATTTAGGCTACATTAAATGGAACTTTAGCAACAAAAATATATAAAAAGAGATAAAAAAGGCATTATAAAGTGATAAAGCGGTCTGCCTAGCAAAGTAAATATAATAATTGCAAATATGTATGCATCAAACATTAAAGCATGTAAACACATGTTACATACTTTGATGTAAACAGTCTGTGTACATTTTAATTTTTTTATTGTTGTTTTGTAGATTTCTTTTCTTTCATTCTTTATTACCTTCCTTTGTGGTAAGTCATTTTTCTTTCATGACATGTTTTGATTTCTTACTTTTTCTTTTTTGTCCTTTTATTGATTTTTGCTTTGTGATTCGTATGAAATTTACAAAAAAATTTATATTTACAACAGGTTATCCTAAGCTAATAACTTTAACTTTGATTTCACAAACACAAAATGTACATTTATACTCATATTATCTTCATTTTGAATATTTGATACAAAAACTTGTATGTTTTTATATAGTATACTCTTAAATTATTATGGATATTAATACTTTAGCATCTTTGTCTTTCAGTTTTCATACTAAATGTATATATTTTACATACCACTGTTACAGTATTAACTTTTTTCAATTTGACTGCATACTTTCTCAGTAAGTATTATTCTTCCAGATATTTTCAAGTTACTCATTAGTGTTCATTTTTTCAACTTGGAGAACTCCCTTGAGCATTTCTTGTAAGTCAGATCTGATGGTGATAAACTCAGAATTTGTTATTCCAGGCAAGACTACCTAGCGCTGAGTTTTATGGTGTCAAGGCTGGTGTGAATTTTATACTCACTTTCATCTCTATTCTCTAATCATGTTGCTGAATTCCTTTTGCTGAATGTAACTGAGAGAGAGGGAAGGGGGATAACATAAAACTTCTTTTTCAACCCTTTCAATGTGTATTTTCTCATTTTATTATAACCAGGTATAGTGATCCCTCATCTAGTTTCTTCAGCTCTTGTGAAGGTATTTTTATGCATGATGATTGTTCACGTTGCATTTCTACAGAAGAAATTATTCTGGAGAGTTCACCATTTCATTTTTTCATGTAATTTTTAGCATATTTTTATCATCTTTCTACTAATCCTCCTTCACTTGACTGCAAAATTTCAAGGCAGTGGCTCTTTCAACCATAATTGACACAGTCTACTATTACAAAATGTGATAAAAGAGCGCTTACTTCAGCAGCACATATACTAAAATTGGAATGTACAGAGATCAGGATGGCCTCTGTGCAAGGAAGACATGCAAATTCATAAAGTATTCTGTATTTTTAATTAGAAAAAATGTGGTAAAAGAATGAGAAATTTTATTAAATAATTTTTTTGACAATTTTCTAACAATGCAAATGCTTATGAATCATATACAATATATAATATTCTGGTAACTAAACCTGACAAAATTGAAAAAAGCATTTTTATTGCATAATTTATATTTTGTTAAATACTATATCTTTTACTTTATAGTAAAATAGTCTATAATGTATTTCAGAAAATATCTTACGGGACTTTTAAAATATTAAACTTTGACATTCACAAGAACAGTGAACACAAATCAGTATTTCTTCAGTATTATTTTCAAATAAGTATGTTGAAAAACTGTAGAAAAGCCACTTTTATTGGTAGCTGAATGCTTTGAGGGGCACATACAAAATAGATTTGCAATGGCTTGTAGTGACCTTGATATGGCCAAAAATGTTGCTGTAGGTACTCTATGTAAATGTACTTATTATCCATAAGTTTTGGTTTGTTTTTTTTTTTGTCCTGGTTATAGGTAGCATTTCATAAAAAAAGAGAGTGAATTTTCTCAATTACATTCTTGCCATATGATGGCCACACTTTTCAAACAAGTCCTAAGAACACTTATATCATAGGATTTATTTTAACGTATCTCTCTATTCTTTTATTAGCTTCAAGGTTCCTGTTTCCTGTAGTTTTTCCTTCTTTATCTTAATTGATTGGGGAAGAAGCAAGAGGAAGTTTTGAAAGACTATATGAATAGGTTATACTGGGGAGAGGACCAGAGAAAGCTTGTCATTTTCCAGCGTGTTTAAAAATATTTGAAGAGCTGATTTTATTCTGCCATATGTTCATTTTCAACTCTTTGGAGTAAAAGTCAAACCAGTCAAGGAAGCAAGATCATAATTTACTTTGAGGAATAGTACATACTATCTCAGTCTCTTTCTTTGTATATCTAATGGTGCTTCGAGAGGTTCTCAAAAAATCTGGTTCACTGAACACTTCATTAGAATTTCTCACAAATATTGGTATAAATACAAAATTTTTGGTCTTATAATAATTAAATCATTATTTCTGGGTTTGAATTTCAGAATGTATCTAAGGCAAGTTACTCTACAACATTTATGTAAATAAATACTACTTGCTTACTGGTATCTTGGCTTGAGTGTAATAAACACTTGTTGACTTGCCTATTCTCATGACCAAAGTTTTATCACTTGTTTACAAGTTAAAGTCAGTGACATAAATTTATTCTAAAATAATAAAATTGTGTAATATAGTTTATAAATATATGTATATGTTTTAAGATAGTCTTACTTTGTCACCCTTGGTAGAGAATTGTGTCATACCTCACAGCAACCTCAAATTTGGGGGCACAAGTGATCCTCTTGCCTCAACCTCCTGAGTAGCTGGGACTACAGGTGCCACAACACTCAACTATTTTTAGAGACTGGGTTTCACTGTGGCTCGGGATAGTCTTGATCTCCTGACCTCAAGCAACCCACCTGCCTTGGGCTCCCAGAATGATAGGATTACAGGCATGAGCAACCATGCCTTGCCCAGTTTATAAATATTTTTCAAAGAAAAAAGAGAAGAAATAAAACTGTGAGAAGTTAAATTCTGACATTTCTATGTTAAATTTTAAATAAGTTTTATATGTGCAATACCATGATGCCCCTAGTGTAACTGGTTTCAAGCCTTGTACAAGAAAGGTTAGTCCGGCACTCCATACACACCAAGTTGTTCTTATGACACTATCACTATTTTATTCATCAATACATTCCAGGCCACATATACCTACTGCATTGTAGTCTAGTACTCAGAATGAATAATTATTTACAACTGATTCTCAACCTCTGTATAGTAATCACCATGCTTTCTACCAGTCAGAATATTCTCATCTTCTAGATAGTTATTTCTGGGTGCCTAGTGGCACATGGTGTTCAAATATTATTTTTATAATCATTGCTCCCTACTCTATGATCTATAAGCTTTTTTCCTACCTGATACTGTAGGTCTGTCAGAAGAAAGATTCTCTAAAACCATCAGTCATTTTGCTGAATCTTTTTTTTAATTTTGTCATTTTTATTTATTTATTTTTAATTTTTATTTATTTTATTTTTTATATTTCTAAAGTCTCAAAAAATAGATAACTGATATTTATAAATAAAAACAGAAGATAATTTCCAAAAACAGATCATACCAAATCTTATAGACAATAGAAAAAGAAGCAATACTTCAAATTCTTTCTACTTCATCTGGATATACCTAATTGAATATCTTTCTTACTTTACTTGAAATTAGCCCTAAGTATTTCACCCCTACCAACTTTGGCAACCAAGAATTGCTGTGGCTCACTCAATAAATACAATTATGTTTTATTTATTTATTTATTCGTCTCTAGATTTTAATTTTTTATTTTTTATTTATTTTTAATTAACATGTATTTTATTATTCTTCATTACATTATTCCCCCTCACCCCTTAGTGGTAAGACAGAATTTATTCACAGAAAATAATACAGAAAACACTAAAGCTCCTGGTAGAGGGAGAGAATTCTAGTGGGGAGAGAGAAGCTCTCTCCGTTTCTCTCCCGGTCTTTAATTTATTTATTTTTTATTCTTTTTATACTTCCAGGCCTACAGAAGAGCAAGGCATATCTCATTATGAAGTACCACTTTCAGACTTGCCTGTGATGTACCTCCTTTAAAAACAAAGGCAGAAATGTTCTAAAACACACGCTATCCTGAAAAAAAAAATTGTACCTTCATTCTGGTCAGGGTCAATAATTCATAGTACCTGAATTACTACTATTCTTTCCAGTTGTAATATTTTTATCATTTTTGGTAACTTAGAATCCATGTGGAGGATCTTTTCACATCTTTGGTTTATCAGTGTCTTAGGTATTTTATTTCTAATGATCATGCCCTTTTCTCTACAGTAGTCACTGAAAAGATTCCATGTAAAGTCACTAACATTGTACATGTGTATTTAAAAAACTTAAACTCTCACTCCTTGCTCTTTAGAGATGGTCTTCTCCCTGAAACATGCAAAAATGAGTTATATGAAAGTTCTAAATATTTAATATATTAGGAAAATAAGAACATTTCCAGGAAGTATGATTAACAAAATTTTATATATTAACATATCAATTTGAGGGGCGGAGCAAGATGGCGGACGAGTAACAGCTTCCTTCCGGCTGGGCACAGTGAGACTGGGGAGAGAGGACTTCAGGCATCTCTGCCAGGCGGGATCCGCCCAGAAACTTCCCTTTGGGGACACAGGGAGACAGCATGAGGCTTCTGGACACCCTGAGGAAGGCTAAAGTGGCAGAGAT
>CAUYON010169202.1:0-20448 GCA_963573935.1 Arctocebus calabarensis
GCACCTGTAGTTCCAGCTACTTGGGAGGTGGAGGCAGGAGACTCGCTCGAGCCCAGGAATTGGAGGTTGCTGTGAGCTGTGATGCTACAGCACTCTACTCAGGGTGACAGCTTGAGGCTCTGTCTCAAAAAAAAAAAAAAAAAAAAAACTTTTTAAAGAAATAGTTTGGACTCGGTGCCTGTGGCTCAACGGGCTAAGGCGCCAGCCACGTACAACTGAGCTGGTGGGTTTGAATCTAGCCCGGACCTGCCAAATAACAATGACAGCTGCAGCCAAAAACTGGCCGGGCTTTGTGGTGGGCGCCTGTAATCCCAGCTACTTGGGAAGCAGAGGCAGAGGCAGAGGCAGAGACTGCTTGAGCCCAGGAATTGGAGGTTGCTGTGAGCTGTGATGCCACAGCACTCTATCCAGGGTGACAGCTTGAGGCTCTGTCTCAAAAAAAAAAGAAATAGTTTGTATCTATATATACATACACATGAGAAATGTAGCCTTTAGTTTTAGTCATTTTGAACTTTATAAAAGGAATAAGTTGTTGCATGTACTTCCTACAAGTTGCATTTTTCATTGAACATTATCACTGAGATTTTTTTGATATTGCTGCTTATAACTTGTGCTCATCTGTTTTTGGCACTGCATTTATGCTCTTATGTGAATATCCCTCCCTTTGTTTTTCTATCGTGAATTTTTTTGAGACAAGAGTCTCACTTTGTTACCCTCAGTAGAGTGCTATGGCATCATAACTCACAGCAACCTCAAACTCTTGGGCTCAAGTGATTCTCTTGCCTCCGCCTCCCAAGTAGGTGGGACTGTCGGTGCCCGCCACAACTCCCTGCTATTTTTAGAGATGGGGATCTGGCTCTAGCTCAAGCTAGTCTTGAACTCATGAGCTCAGACAATCCACTTGACTCAGCCTCCCAGAGTACTAGGATTATAGGCATGAGCCACCACGCCTGGCCTTATCGTGAACATTTTCATTGTGTGTTTGTTGTGCTCAGGAACAAGCTGCTGTGTATTTGTGGTGGAGTTGCTGGGTGGGAGGTGGGAGGTGTGGGTCTCATCACGGTCTTGACTCACACATCTGACTGCTCGTAAGGCTGGGCATTGCTGTGTTTATTAGTTATGGAGTGTTTGTTTATTTTCTGTGAACTCATGTCTTTTGCCCTCTTTTTTATTGATTAAACTATCTAATTTTTATTATTTGTAGAAGTCTTTTCTGTATCCTTTGAATGTCTGTAAAATGTCCTCTGAAAGTTACTAATTTAAATGTAGTCAAATTTATTGTTTTTTTTGTTTTTTTTGTTTTTTTTTTTAGACAGAGTCTCACTATGTTGCCCTCAGTACAGTGCGATAGCATCACAGCTCACAGCAACCTCCAACTCTTGGGCTTAAGCAATTCTCTTGCCTCAGCCTCCCAAGTAACTGGGACTACAGGCGCCCACCACAGCGCCCGGCTATTTTCTTGTTGCAGTTTTCATTGATGTTTAGCTGGCCCGGGCTGGTTTTGAACCCACCAGCCTCAGAGTATGTTTGATTGTTGTTATTGTTATAATAGTGCTTTTCCTATCTGTCAGAGAAGTCATCCACTGTCTGGGCTGTGGCCAGATTAGGATGTGTTATGAACAGACTGGAGAAATAGAGTCATAGTTGGTTCCCTTTTATGGTGTTTGGCTACGAAAGCAGGCAGGGCAGGATGACGAGAGAGATGTTTGTTGATTATGAAAGAGACACTTGAGGCCCAGGATATGCTGCTCAAGGTGGGAAGCATGGCAAGTGTGGACACCAACTCCACAGCTTCCGCGGTTGAGGCTGAGTGACGGGTTCTGGACCAGGCTGGAGGGCAGCCTTTGGAGGAGGCCTGTGGCCTCCATCAGTGTGGGTAGAGCTTGTAGCTGTTCTGTGGACCCATCTTTCTAATGACCCGTTTGTACTCTAGAATGTGAAGGCATTCCAGTAGGTGCATAGTGATACTTTGTTGTGGTTTTAATTTGTGTTTCTCTGATGACAATATGGAACGTCTTTCTGTGTGCTCTTTGCCATATGTAATCTTTGCTGACCTCAACTGAAATGAGGCAAAAATCTCAGTGGATATTTGTTAAGCCAAGATTTGGGAACCCAAAACATGAACCACAGACAAGCTGTGGCTGTTTTTCCAAGGGGAATGTTGGAACCATCAGCATTTTAAAGGCAGCAAGGGATGCGGAGAGTGGTAGCTTGTGAGGCAAAGTAGCTATATTCTTGTGAGGTCAAAAAAAATCTACAGTTTGCATAGGGGAGTAAAGAAGTTAACTATATCCATCTCCAGTTCTGGTAGCTATAGGATGAACTTGTAATTCGTTATCAGTGTGGAATCAGGCTTTAGTTTTAGGTGCTGGACATAGATACAGTTTTGTATCCTTGCTTATGGGACATTAATAAGGAATTTCCTTAATTTTTCCATTTCATCCAAGTTGTCTAATTTATTTGCATAAAGTTATTCGTAATATTACTTTATTATCTTTTTAATATCTACAGTGCTGTCACATTTCTTGTTCCTAATATTGGCGATTTGTGTCATTTCCCCTCATCATCCTGGTTTGAGGTCTTACCAAGGAACCCACCCCGGCTTCATGGGTGTCCTCTGGTGTCTTCCTGCTTGTTGCTCCCATTTTTATTATTTCTCCTGCTTATTTTATTTCATCTGCTCTTCTTTTTCTCGCTTCTGATGGTGGAATACAAGGTCACTGACGTGAGGCTCTTCCTTCCTGGCACAGGTGTTCAGTGCTGGACGGAGTCATCTTGTCAGATGCATCATAAGCTGCTCAGCCCACGATTGTTGCTGGGCACAGAGGCTCCCAGATTTTTACTATGACAGCAAAGCAATATTCTTACATCTTTGTGCAATGATGTTAAAATAGAAGGAGAATTGGCATCTTGCAATATTGAGTCTTTGTCTTGAATAGCAGTTTGTGCTCCAGAAAGTTATTTCGCCGTGTGTCTTTCTGTTCCTGCTCCTCCTCCAGGGTTCTGGTCTGTTTTATCTTTCTCCTATGGCTTTCTGTCTCTTTGTGGCTTTGTCTTTTTGTTTGTTTGTTTGAGACAGGGTTGCATTCTGTGGCCCTGGCAACACAGTCACAGCTCATAGCAGCCTCTGGCTCCTGGGCTCAGGTGATCTTCTTGCCTCAGCCTCATGAACAGCAGGACCTCAGGAGCCACCATGCCTGGCTCAAAATTGGTTTTCTGCTGACACAGTAATTTTAATATTTCCTCCGCACTCGGTAGGCTGTATTTTCATTGTGTGTTTTAGTTTACTTTCTCTGTTAGAACAGAAATATTCTCAGAAAGGGAGTAGTTCCTGCTGTCCTGATATGTAGGATATTTCTATTTAAAGGTTTTAATAAAACTTCTAATTTTTATTTTTGTTTAGACACTTGGAGTACAATAACTCCTCAGTCCTTCAGATTGAAGTTTTTAGTGGTGCCTTTGAGACCTTGGAGGACCTGATCTCTAATTTGGTCCTCATTTATAAGTATTCTGTAGAGGTTACTTTAGTATATTAATTTAAAGATTATGTGATCAAATTTCTGTGACTTATGCTAGCCTAATAGTTCTAAACTTAAGGTTAGTTATTGTATGTTTTACTTCTGGCAGGACCACAAGCAGACGCTGCCACTTTGCACTTGAACAAGTTGTCCACTTAGGTGTAAAAGGTATTATTTTTATAGAGTGATAATATTACATTTTTCCAGAGTATTTTTATAGGCTTTGTGTAATGTTTTGTATAAAACAGTTTCTTCAATCATAATATGAGAGGTAAAACTATACAATAATTTTTTTTAATTATCTCTTGGGGAATTTCAGTATTATCTTGTATCAAATTACTAAGCAACTAAAAATAGCATGGTTAAATAACTGAAAACAAATTCATGGTGCTTGTAATGTAATTCATTTGTATTGTATACTTGTAGATAGACAAGGAAATGGCTTTGTTTCACAGAAAATGCAGCACTCGGTATAATTCTATAGTTTAAGAATAGTACAAAGTGGGGGTCCAGAAAGGAATGAACAGAATATGAATTACTTTAGGTCAAGCCATAAACATTTATGTCTGAGCTTTTCAGTAATACCTATATTCTTACCTTTTCTTGTTTTAAAAGTGTTGTTTCCAGAAGAAATCATTTTACAGTCTCCCCAAGTGACAGGGAATTGGAACTATGCACAAGACACCAAAAATGATGGACAGTCTACCACAAAGGTAATGGTTTGATAACTTTCATATTTTATGGACAGTATCATAAACTCACTACTAGATACATGAGTTCTCACTTTTTTTTTTTCTGAGACAGAGTCTTACTATGTTGCCCTTGGTAGAGTGCCGTGGCATCACAGCTCACAGCAGCCTCAGACTCTGTTGGGCTCAAGCGATTCTCTTGAATCAGCCTCCCAAGTTAACTGGGACTACAGGCGCCTGCCACAACACCTGGATATATTTTTTTTTTAATTTTTATTTTTTGTTGTTGTATTTTGTCCAGGGCCGAGTTTGAACTCACCACCCTCGGTATATGGGACCAGCACCCTACTCACTAAGCCACAGGCACCACCCTATTTTTTTGTTGCATTTGTCATTGATGTTTAGCTGGCCCAGGGCTAGTTCAAACTGCTACTCTCAGTGCATGTGGTCAGCGCTGTAACCACTATGCTATAGGTGCTGCCCCCTGAGCTCTCATTTGACTGAAATATTAGAAGAGTGATTTTTTTTTCTTTTTGTTTTGAGACAGAGTCACAAGCCGTTGCCCTCGGTAGAGTGCTGTGGCATCACGGCTCACAGCAACCTCAAACTCTTGGGCTTAAGCAGTTCTCTTGCCTCAGCCTCCCAAGTAGCTGGGACTACAGGCGCCCACCACAATACCCAGCTATTTTTTTTTAATAAATCATAATTGTGTACATTGGTGCAATCATGGGGCACAATGTGCTGACATTACATATAATCTGAAATATTTTCATTGAACTATTTAACATAGCTTTCATGGCCTTTTAATCACTGTATGAAGACATTTATATTCTACATTTAGTAATTTTCACTTCATACCCAGCTATTTTTTCGTTTTAGTTGTCATTGTTGTTTGGCAGGCTCAGGCTGGATTTGAACCCGCCACCTCTGGTATATGTGGCTGGCGCCCTAGCCACTGAGCTACAGGCGCCAAGACTAGAATAGTGATTTTTAGCCAGTGTGCCTCAAAATTTTTTAAAGATCATTAATTATTTTTGAAAGAAGTTCAAAGCATAGTAAGTATATTCTTTCGTTTTACTCTTTTTTTTTGTTTTGATCAACATAATTTAAGTGTGCTGTGGAAGTTTAACTAGGTTCAGTTGTGCTGCAAAGTAAGAAAGATTGAAAATCACTGTTAGAAGAATGTAGTTCACAACCCAAAATCTTAGATAAAATATAACTAAAATATTCATAAGATAGATTTAGTGGTAAAGTCTGTATGTCATTATATGTAGTGCTAAGATGGCTGCAATATATTAAGTAGGAGAAAAGCAAGATACAGGTATTAGTATGATCTCACAGTTTTCTTTAAAAATTACATTTTTTTTTGTATACAGAAAAGTACATTTATGTGACAGAGTATACAGAGAAAATGGGAGGAAACACCCAGCAAACTGTTGACACTCACAACCTCTGTGCCTGCTGCAGAGAGGTGTTTTATTCTTCCACAGCCCGTCGATCCATCAGTTGTGATGCGCCTGTCACAGGCTGTGGATTATCCTAGATGCTCACTACACGTTTGTGAAATAGAAGTGATTTTATATATGATGATCATGTTTCTACTAACAAGAAAAATCATTTATCCCATGCTGGAGCTCATAACTTAGAGTTCTGTACTGTTGGAATTTGGTTTTGTGAACATGTATAATAATGGAAAATTTTAATTTATGTCTGATACTTAGAAATCCTTTTACCATTTATAGCACCTCCCCCAGAATGCAAAAATGATAGCTTTAGAATGGAGTTGTAAAAAATACTACATAAATGAAAGGGCAGACATTATCTATGAAAATCATCTGTGTGTATTTTATATTTGATCTATTTTGCTCTGAAAATGCCATCTGCAGTTCCCCTACTCCCTCTACCACCTGGGTGCTGGTCCACCCCACTCCCTGATACTCAGGGAGTGTTTGAGGCAGGGGAGTTGCTGTTTAGGTGGCATTTTGTGCCAATTGGCTAAATCTTAATATTTAAAAAAATAGAGCATTCTGTACATCAGCCAGGGTGGAATTACAGGGGCTAGATGTACCTTCCTACCAGAAAGAACTAAAAACCAGACAGAATCTGTAAAACAGGCTGGGGAAGTGCACTGCCCTCTGTAGCCTGCTGGAGCTTCTAGTGCCTTGAAGGCCTGCATGAGACAGACAGGCAAGTGCCCCCCATCCCCACTAGTAAGAGAAATCTCCTTGGGCCTTACTGCCTTGAGCTGGAATATCAGTCTTTTCCTGCCTTTGGACTCTAACTGAAACATCTGGTCTTCTTGGGCCTTGAGCCTGCCGGCTCAGACCGTTACTTATACCACTGGCCCTCCCGGGTTGCCAGCTTACTGAGGGAGCGTCTCCAGCTTCCACAATGGCATGAACCCATTTCTTGTAATTTCTCTCTCCCCACCCCATACACACTGTTAATTCTGTTGGTTCTGTTTCTCTGGAGAACTCTGACTAATACAGTAGTTATGAACAACTTTATGCTATTAAAGGCAACAAATTATATAAAATGAACACATTTGTTGAAAGACAAATTACCAAAGCTCACTCAATAAGAAATTAAAAATTGGGGTGGTGCCTGTGGTTCAGTGAGTAGGGTGCCGGCCCCATATGCTGGAAGTGGTGGATTCAAGCCCAGCCCCGGCCAAAAACTGCAAAAAAAAAAACATGTATATGTAAAAATAAAAAAATTAAAAAACTAAAAAAAAAAGAAATTAAAAATTGACTTCATGAAATTGGACTTGTAGTTAAAAAACATTACCCACAAAAATTCCTTGTCTAGATAGCTTCACTGGTAAATTCTGTCAGATGTTTCAGGAAGAAATAAAACCAATTATGCACAATCAGTTCAATTGAAGGAAATTTAATTCCAAAATCATTTTATGGCACTACACCGTTACCAAAACAGCTCCAGAAAGACAAGAAAGTAAAATTGTGTACCAGCATCATTCGTGAACATAGACCAAGAAGACTTTTTCCTAGGAATGAAAAGCTGGTTTAACAATCCAGGTCAGGCATCACATTCACAAACTAAAAAGAAAAAATTGCATAATTTCAGTAGATACAGGAAAACCATCTGACAAAATCCAGCTTACATTCAGCAAGTATAAATAGAAAAGAACTGCCTTCACGTACAAAAAAACCTACTCGGTGTTAAGTAAGTAAATGCTCTCTCCTCATGAGATCAGGACCAAGGCATGTCCTCTCGATGTTCCCTTTAACGTTGTGTGTTGTAGACCAGCAACCAGACAGAAAGAAAAGATGTCCACATCATGTTGAGGGTCGGAGGGAACACAGTATGAAGCTGTCAGAGCATTGGCAAGGCTGCAAGATACAGATCAATATATAAGAATAAATCATATGTCTATGTATGTCCAATAAATTATTAAGAAATTGAATTTTCTAAAATGTAGTATTTTAATGTTTCAAACAGGGATAAATCTGACAAAGAGATATGTAAGACTATCTACTAAAAACAACAGATTTTGATGAGAAATAACCAGAAAACCTACATAAAAAGATGTGTCATGTTGTGGGTCAAAAAGCTCCATTTCAGGGTCTCTGCTTTGTCCAAGCTGATGTGTGAACGCAGAGCATTTGCAGGTGTGAGCTCGAGCCATACCTCAAGTATCCAAAACTCTAAATGATTCATAGCCCTACACGTAAAGGCCCAAACAAAACTTCCTGGAAAACAACATAGAATCTTTGTATCCTTCAAAGTATTTTTACATCCGACACTTAAGAGCTTTATTATCCATAAAGAAAAAGTTGATAAATTGGACTTCAGTGGAATTAAATATTTTGCCATTCAAAAGATGTAAGTAGCTGGGCATGGTGGTGGGCACCCCGAGTCCCAGCTACTTGGAAGGCTGAGGCAGGTGGATCATTTTAGCCTAGGAGTTCAAAGCCAGCCTGGGCAACATAGGGAGACCCTGTCTCTCAAAAAACAAAAGACATAGTTAAAAGTAATAAAAAGAGTGAGAAAATATTTGCAGATCACATATCTGATAAAGAACCTGTATCCAGAATATATATTAAATTACTCTTCAAACAAAATGAGAAAACTATTTTTCAAAATGGACCAAAGATTTGAACACTTTACAAAAGAATGTATACAAATGGTAATAAACTTGTGAAAAGATGTTCATCATTAGTGGTTAGAGAAACACAAGACCGCAATGAAATGATACTTATATACCTGTTAGAATGGCCAGAATTTAAGGTGGACCATGTGAGTTTTGGAGAGTGTGTGGAGCCACTGAAACTTGTGCCCTGCTGGTAGGACTGGAGAGAGGCACCACTTAGGGAAGCTGAAGGTGCACCTGCCACATGCTCCAGTTGTTTCCTTCCTAGGTGTGTACCCTCAAGAGAGAAAACATTGACAGGCGGCCAACGGCTCATACGTGAAGTTCATAGCTTCATTTGTAATTGTCAAAAACTGGACACATCCAGTCTCCGTCAGCAGGAGATGGACAAGCAGGTTGTAGTGTTCTTACCTTGGAGCCCTGTTCTGCAGTGAGGGGATGAGCCAGCCGTGCACAGCAGAGATGGGTCCTAGACAGTCCGTTACACTGCCTGAAAGAAGACCAAGAAGAGCAGGACTTCTGCGTGAAGTTCTAGGGCATGAAAACTGGTCACAGTGACAGCAGGGTCCTGTCACGTGGGCACAGGAAACTTCTGAATGGATGGCTCTGCTCATCATACACACTTCAAGTATATATGCCTTGTCCCAAGTTATTCTCCACAAAGCTCACAGGATAGTAGTGGGAGGTATGTTGGTATAATATTCTGGAGTAAAATTTGACAGTACATGGAAAAAATTTTTTTTTCGTAGAGACAGAGTCTCACTTTATGGTGTCACACAGCTCACAGCAACCTCCAACGCCTGGGCTTAGGCGATTTTTCTGCCTCAGCCTCCTGAGTAGCTGGGACTACAGGCGGCCGCCACAACACCCGGCTATTTTTTTGTTACAGTTTGGCCGGGGCCGTGTTTTAACCCACCACTCTCGGTATAAGGGGCTGGCACCCTACCCACTGAGCCACAGGTGCTGCCCAGTACATGGAAAATATTTAATGTGAAAACGTATAATGTAGCAATTTTATAGATTCTAGAATTTATCCTATGAAAGTAATCAAGTGGTTGCACAAAGATATACATGTAAAGCTGTGAATTATAGCATTATAATGGAAAAATCAAAATGAGTTAGTCTAGGAAAAAATTCTATTTATGTCTAAAGACAGAGAAGCAGTCCTTGTGCAGAATCTTGAATGTAGTTGATAGGCAGTGCTGGTGCTTTGCTCTCTGAAAGGCATGAGGTTCTGTGGAGAGCAGGGAGGGGTGACCCTGGGATGGGCCAGGGAAGACATGTTAATAAAATAAAGTAATAGTCCTTTATTTTGGTTTCATAATCACAAAAATTAGTTTATGTTTAAAAGCAAATGCAGAAGAAGCATAGCCCTTTTTTAGCAGATTTTTGTCAGATACTTTGTATTCTTGTTATGCTTCAAAGGGTCTGACCTGTAGAGCTGATAAGTGGATGTTAAGTATAGTAAGTAGACATTTATGGTTGCTCTTTAAGCCAATGTAAACACAAAACTTGTCTTTTAACCATTATTTTTGCATGATAACTTCTAGAGCAGGAAAACCATAAAGGACCAAAGTAAACATGGAGCAAAGAAATATGCTGGTGGCCAGGACCTGCCTGGGGTGGAGGCCCTGACTATGGAGACAAGCACTCTGGGTATGTGTCTGTGCGGCTGGGAGCAGCCGGATGGCCCTGCCTGGCACGTCCCTCCTCCCTCCCTGGGGCCATCTGCTCAGCTTTAGGACATTTCAGAGTTCCCTTGGTCAAGCGGGATCCATTCAGGTTTTATTTTACTTGACAGGAGACAAGCTGTCACATGGCAGTAACAGCAGTCAGGGGGGAGGTATGGTCTCACCTTGGCTAGAGACTCAAGAGTTTTAGGATAGAGACTTTGAAAAGACTTACAGACTTTTTTGTCATGTTCTCTTTTGAGATATAAACATTTTAAAATCATACCTCTACTGCATATAGAAGGCAGAACTGTATATTGAATGACCAGTTTTTCCCCTCTCAGAAAGCTAAGTTATCAAAGGGAGGACATGGTTCTCCTCAGTCTGTGGCCACCCTGAAGTGCTGCTCTGCTTTAGCCTTTAACTCAGCTGTGCTAATGCCTGGCCCAGGCAAGGATGAGTGCCACAGCTGGACCTAACTGAAACTGTCTCTCCACTTTGAATGCAGTCAATGAAATTTCAGCTGCTAAAGCAAAAGAGAAGGAATTTTTCAATTCAGTGCTAAATGAAAATCAGAAGTTAGCTGTTAGAAGGATTCTGAGTGGGGATTGCCGCCCGCTCCCCTATGTTCTCTTTGGACCTCCTGGAACTGGAAAGACGGTGACGATAATAGAGGCTGTCCTGCAGGTGAGGTGGTGCCGTGAGTGCTGTGGTCCCTGCCACAGAGCATGCCTGTGTTTTGAGGAAGCTGGAGTTTAAATAGCAGGATCAGAATTTGTAAGGAGCTTGAGAAATCTCAGTGATTTCATAGTATTTAGTTAAGGGTTTTTAAAATATACATAGATTTTAAAGGCTTATTTCAGAGATTTAGAAGAAAACATCATTTTTGGAGTAGTAAACTATTTCATTGAAATGTTGCCACAGAGCAGTTACACAGTAGCCAAAGCCTCCATTCTGCAGACATTTTGGGCAACTCCATTTATATTCGAAATTTATGAAAATACCGTGCCCTGTGCTCCTCAACTCATGATGGACATAGCGTGACAACGGTCCCATCATCAGTCCAGGAGCACTGAATGCTTGTTGCTCTCACATTGTCTTAAGTCAGCGGCTGTCAGCATTCAGTACTGAGGGATGCACCTGCGCTGCCCTGCGTGTGAGAGAGAAAATCTGACTGGGTTTCTGTCTGAGGAAATGGTTTAGAGTCTTGGAGGGCTCAGAGAACTTCCCACCCCAGCTCAGGTGTCGGCAGCAGAGGAATAAGGCTGACTGTCTGTCCCTTTGAGGTCACGTGGGCCAGTGTCTCAGAGACATCTGGGACTACACCTCAGCCACGCAGCTGCGTCCCTGTAAATGAGCCTATGCAGTGGGGCATTTGACTTATGGTTTCCACTCTGCAGGGTCAATGTTTATAACCCTTGGTCTCTCTTGTGTCTTGGATCAAAGGTTCATTTTGCTTTGCCAGACAGTCGGATTTTGGTCTGTGCACCCTCAAACAGCGCTGCTGACCTTGTGTGTTTGCGGCTTCATGAAAGCAAGGTACTGAGGCCAGCGGCCATGGTCCGTGTGAATGCCACCTGCAGATTTGAGGAGGTGAGTGTGGTGGGCCGCCACTAGGACCATCTCTGGAGAGCAAGACAAGCCAAGGGGAGGAACCACACAAGGTCGTTTGAGAAACTGCTCTGCCGTGCACCATGACTCTGCCGAATGCAGGAGTTTTATTCCTGAATATTTTATTACATCTCTTACTCTCTGTGGGCATTTTGAGCTTTGTTAAATTCTCATGTTCTTCTCTTACTTGATCCCTAAACGTATTGTTTCTTTTTAGTTCTGTTTTATTGGTTTGGTTATAAATATCCCTTTAAGGAAATTAGAAATTTCTAGTTTACGTCTAAAAGTATTGCTTTAAAAAAGAGAGAGAGAGAGAGATCTTTAAAAAGAGATTAATCGGCTAGGCCAGTGGTTCTCAACCATCCTAATGCCATAGCCCTTTAATACAGTTCCTGTGGGTTGCGACTCGCAGGTTGAGAACCGCTGGACTAGGCAGAGTGGCTCATGTCTATAATCCTAGCACCCTGGGAGGCCAAGGTGGATGGACACTGCTCAGGACCTAGGATGATTGTTATCTTTTAGAATTCCTTTCAGCTTTGTGATTCTGTCCAATTTAAAGTAATACTTACTACTTTGAAAAAAACACTGACTTGTCCCCTCATTGCTCCCAGACAGTCATTGATGCTATCAAACCATACTGCAAGGATGGAGAAGACATCTGGAAGGCTTCACGCTTCCGGATAATAATCACAACCTGCAGCAGTGCTGGGCTTTTTTACCAGATAGGAGTGAGGTAAGTGTCTTAGCATCAAAGGGGGCAGGGCATCATCCAGAACAAGATCTGTGTCCTCTCCAGGCTTCTGTCTTAGGGAAGGCTGACGATAGACATATTGCAGGATGGAGCAGGGCTTTTGGGTGAGACTGGCTGGAGGAGGGGACCATTGTCCAGGTGGGGCAAGGATGTGGTGTTTGTGCTAAGACCCCAAAGATACAAAGGACCCAACAGTGGGGCAGGCAGGTGAGTGTGAGTGTAGAGACAGAGCATGTCACCTGAAGAAGGCTGCAGCACTGGAGACCAGTGAGCAGGTTCAGGGGAAAAGGACCGGGACCGAGAGACCTAATGCCCAGCGCCTGTGGAAGGGCTTCTGAGCAGGAGTGAGGGTGTCATCATGAGTGGACGCCCCCTGGGAGCTGAGAGGAAGGCTACACACCCAGGGGATGCCAAGAGGAATCAAAGCACTCTTGGGCCATGGGGAAGGGGTGGTGGGCTGAGGGCGAGAGGAAGACGGAGGATCCTCAGAGGAGGCCTTACCTTCTCGGACAGTCTAGACAGACTCTGTAGCTTCGGGCCAGGCCACCCTAGGACAGTTTTGTGAGGATGATCACCAGGGTCAGGCCTCCCCTGAGCCTCCATTCCCCTGCAGCCCCCACCTGCCTCCACAGTGGGCTCCCTGTATCCAGCAGCACCACGTGGCAACAGCACCCAGAGCAATGCACAGCCAGCCGTGCTGTCACTGTGTGTCAGCAGTTCCTCCTTCGGCGTGTTCAGTAGCTCTTGTGTATACAAAATGTTATTAATACAAAAGATGGCTGATGAGACATTTTATTTATTTATTTTTTGGTTCCACTCTTCAAATCTGTCATGTGTTTTATATTTTGAGCATCTTGCGTTTCTGACTAGACACCCTGAGGTGCCTTAGAGCCACCTGGCTAGTGGACTGGGCCCCACAGGTCTCAGCAAGGGAGGTTGTGTAACATGTGCCAAAGCGTCAGGGGTCAGGCCCTCAGAGGAAGAAACTCCCACCAGGAACAAATGTCTTGCTGTACCTTAGGGCCGGGGGCTTGTGGCACAGAGGGGTCTGTGCAGGGCCAGCCGCTATACTCTAAGGGACTAATTTCCAGATGGGAGATGACAGAGGTGGCCAGCAGGAAGGCTCCTGATATGGAGAAGCTCAGTGGGAGCCATGGGGGGGCTTCCAGGGGCCTCTGGAGCAGGAGCAGTGTCTTCAGATCATTGCAATTAATGCAGAATTGAAAATTTAAATGTTTATTTTCTAGGAAAGACACATAATGTTAATTTTTTCCAACAGAAATTGGGACATAAGGTGGGGAAATGGCTGATTTCGGGAGTCAGTGGGTAGCATGTGTGAAGTTGATGTCTTGGGACTTGCAGGTCCAGGCCTGCACTGAAGACACCACTCAAAGTGGGAGCAGGAACCTGTCTGAGTGCAGGCCCCACCTCTTGTGGGACACCCAAGGCGCTGAGTGATGGAATTTTCATGTCTAGGGTGGAGAGGGGGAACTTGGGCTCAGAAGCCTGTGGGCCAGCCCTGGCTCCTTTGCCAGGTGTCAAGTCTGCTCCAAATCTGCTTCCTCGTGGCCGGCTGTGATGAGGGTCTGGTGAGAGGGTTGACCCAGGACTGACCTGGGCAGATTGGGGAAGTGCCCTGGCTGAGGGCAGCTCTCGAGGCTGAGACAAGAGGAAGGGACCAGGTGGAGGGAGTGGCCCCCTCTGTGACCATGGCCCAGTTAGGTCTGTTCTTGCTGTGGCACCTGGGCCAGTGCACACTATGCTCCCCTCAGCCGTATCCCACATGACACAGGACATGGAGGCACAGAGAGGTGAAGCAGTCTATACAGGGACACAGCAAGGAAGTGGTGAAGCCAGGGCCCATACCTGGGTATTTTATTTTATCTTATTTTATTTTATTTGTTTCATTTTAATTTTTATTTTATTATTTTTATTTATTTATTTTTTTTAGCTGTCACCCTGGGTAGAGTGCGTCACAGCTCACACCAACCTCAAACACTTGGGCATAAGCAATTCTCTTGCCTCAGCCTTCCAAGTAGCTAGGACTTTAGGCACCCACCACAATGCCCAGTTATTTTTTTTGTTGTTGCAGATGTCATTGTTTTAGCAGGCTCAGACTGCTAAACCCGCAGCTTGGGTATATGTGGCTGGTGCCCTACCCACTGAGCTAGGGGTGCTGCCCTTTGGACATTTTCTAAATCTCTGGAAACCTGATGTTGAGGTAGAGAGTGCACTGGGAACCCTGTGCCATGAGTCCCCCGGGAGATGCTCTGAGCTATGCTCAGAAGCACCCTCACTCTCCTCCTCCAAACCTGTGAGCAGGCACACATGGCCTGCAGAGCACCAGCTGCCATGAGGGCAGCTGACATCTCCAGATAGGCCTACGATGCTCCAGGCCAGGTAACTCCTCAACTCTCCCCCCCCTCCCCGCATCCCCCTGGGACACATGGTGTCCACTACGGTCTTGCGCCTGCAAGTAGCACCACAGGTGCCAGTCACTAAATAGCTTTGACAGAGATCACCACTGAGGACTCTTTGGCTCTAGAGTTGGACACTTCACTCATGTGTTTGTGGACGAGGCCGGGCAGGCGAGTGAACCGGAGTGCCTTATTCCTCTGGGGCTGATTTCAGACATCAGTGGCCAGGTGAGGCCTTCAGCTATGTGTGCTATTTCCTTCTCATCTTGTTTTCCTCAAGGGATGGGATGCCTACCAGGTCAGGGGGCCTACCAGGGCTGGGCATACAGAAATTTCCAGAAAACAGGCCACATCCCCAGGCTCCTTACCGCTTTGGGAGATGAGAGAAGGCCGGCCTATGGGCAGGAACAGGTACAGGACAGCAGGAGAAGTGGGTGGTCTGTGAGGGAGCTCCTGTCTGAGACCTGCTTGGTTTTTCCTGCATTTCTGCTGCCCCTGTCCACGCTGTTGTCATTTTGCATTAGCAGTTCTAGCTGTGTCTGCCCTAATCTCCTGCAGCCAGAGTGACCGTGGGGCACCTGGCCCACCCAAGCAGCCCCTGCTCCACTCTGGAGGTGCAACCTGTGCACACAGCTGCTGACCAGCCCCCTCAAGAGCAGAGCTGCCCTTTTGTGTGCCACAGATTGTGCTCGCTGGAGACCCCATGCAGCTCGGCCCAGTCATCAAGTCCAGACTGGCCATGGCCTATGGGCTGAACGTGTCCATGTTGGAGAGGCTAATGTCCCGACCAGCGTATCTGAGAGATGAAACTGCTTTTGGTGCTTGTGGAGCCTACAACCCCCTGCTGGTGAGCTCAGATCCTCCCCTGCCACCTGAGCAGGGAGTGTAGGAAAGAGGTCTGCCCACCCGCACACAGAAAGGCTGCCTCCCCCAGCCTCCTACCCAGTCCCTGAGCCTGGCAGCAGGAGCATCACAGACATACATAAAGGATGCAGCTCTACCTCCCTCCCTCCCAGATGGGTCTCACTCTACCTATCCTCCAGCCCCAGGAGCTGAGAAACGTGCTTCTTTTTCATCCCCTGTGGGTGAGGGAATTCCCACGGTTCTTGCTGTTGTCTGAGAGTCTGTGGGATCAGAGAACAGAAGTCAAGTCTGTGACTCTGCTAATGTAGGACAAATAGGAAGTAGCTTTTGCAGCTTTACCTGAGAGCACAGTTCATCAAAGTGTAGGTTCTGGGCACCCTGCTGACCTCCAACCTGAGGCATGGACTTTGGGATCAGCATCTTCTGGAGCCTCCAGCACCCTCAGGTCCATCCCTGCCTGAGCCAGGCTGCTTTACTCTCTAATCTCCTGTACTGCACATGGAAGGGTGGTTCCCGTCCAACGCTGCCACTGGGGTCAACACTGGGCAGGCAGCAGGTACAATGGTTAGGGCAGGTTTTCAGAGAGGGTGGTTGGAACCTATTCTCAATTACCAGCAGTGAGAGGCTAGGGGGTTTCAGGCTGAGGAAGGGTTCATATGCAACTACCCTAGACAAGACAATGGCTGTAAACAACTGCTGGGCCCAGAAGCACCACAAGGGCACTGCTGCTGCGAGAGGTGCATTTCACACTCCAACACCCATATGCCCTGTGACCTGACAGAGAAGGCCAACACCCATCGCCATCCTCTCTACCTAGACCTTCAAGGCCCACTCTCAGCGTGTGGCCACAGGTACAGGCCAACCCCTGACACACTGGAGACAAAGGCTTTGTCCTGCTCAGGGCCTGGCCAGCAGCCTCACTTTTTGCCTTTTTCCCCATGGTTGAAGCCATGGGGACCTCTAGGGCAGCAAGCGTTCTTTCCCCTTCCTGTTACCTGTCCATGTCCAGCTAACACGGAGCTATTGTGATACAAGATCAAGTTCGGGGTTTGGAGTGGCACCTTGGAAGCTGGACATGTTTTAATTACAGAGTTAAAGTTTGTTCCCTGGGTTATGAGATGTCATGGGGCTGACTGGTGGCCTATACTAGAACCAAAGAGGAATATACCTGCACTGAGTGGACATCCAGGCCAGCTGGAAGTACCCTGTGCAGTTGTTCCACATGATGGTGATGTCCATTGGTGAGGTCACAGCCAGGCCTGCTCAGGGCTGGCAGAGTCCTTAAGGTCACAAGGTACGTGACTCAAGAGCCCAGGAGTTCTTCTTGCCTGTAGCTGAGCTGAGAATAGGCTGCACAGGGCTTTGTTGACAGCGAATCAGGATGAACCTGCAGCACACCAGGGAGCTGTCCACCTGCCTTCAGCCTTGCCACCTGGCTCTGCTGTTAAGGGACTTTTCTGCTATATCCAGGCCCAGGAGAGGAACAAAGAAGGCAATTTCCTCTCCTTTCCTGATGTCCAGTTTTCTACTAAAATGGACCTTAGGTTCAAAAGTCCCCTGAGGGCTTGGTCTGGTGGCAGGTGGCAGTCATGGGGTGGGCAGGCCCAGGGAGGCTACCCTGGTGCTGGAAAATGGGGGCCCAGGTGATAATTTGCCTGTGATTCTGCCTGTCCTGTCCTGTAGGTCACGAAGCTCGTGAAGAATTACAGATCCCACGAGGCCCTGTTGGCGCTGCCTTCACGACTGTTCTATCACAGGGAGCTGGAAGTGTGTGCAGACCCCAAAGTAGTGACCTCTTTGCTGGGCTGGGAGAAGTTACCTCAGAAAGGCTTCCCACTTATCTTCCATGGTGTGAGAGTGAGTTGCAATTTAAAACATTAATTGACCCACTGCCACATGGGGATAAAGTAGTAGGAAGTCTTCTGTCAGGTGAGGGCCCCTGCACTCAGGTGAGTCTCACCTGATGGAGTCAGTTGCCAGGTGTTTGCTGTGTGCCTGTGGCAGGCAGATGTCCTGGTCTCTAGAGGATGGAGCACTATCAGAGGGCAGGTACCCTGGAGCCCAGGTACTAAAGCCTCTGCCAGGTGAGTTACCCAGAAAGGTCTTAGGGATGGTGCCTGGCACCCAGTGGTAACCACAGGCACCATTTGACACGTGTCAGATGACCACGGGGTGACATGAAAAGAGAACCAGGCTGGCAAAGTTCTTGCAGGTATAGGGGTTTGGGGTTAGCCAGGGGGCTGGGTAGCAGGATGCTCACCACCACCACAGACAGCACCCCACTCCCTGCTGGGCCGTCTCCCTGAGGATCAGATGTGCTTGAGAGCCAGCAGTACAGGCCTGAGCCTGAGTAGGAAGGTGACAGATGGCAGGGCCTCTCTCACCAAGTTTAAGACCAGCCTGGGCGACTCCATTTCTATAAAAAATTTTCAAATTAGCCAAGCATGGTGGCAGGTGCCTATTAGCTATTTGGGAGGCTAGGACAGTGGTATCATTTGAGCTCCGGAGTTGGAGCCTGCAGTGAACTGTGAAGGCACCACTGGACACTGCTCCAGCTTGGGCAACAGAGCAAGACCCTGTCAGAAAGAAAGAGAGGAAGTAAAGGAAGAAAAAGGAGAAACGAAAGAATGAAATTGCAGTAAAGAGAATCCCTCTAAATGAGAAATGAGCCTAGTGAGACAAATAAGACCCTACAGAAAAACTGCAAAGGTACTTGCGTGGATAGGGTAAGACTGGCGCGTTTGTGAATGGAGAGAGCCGTGTTTAAAGACTTCGGTTTTCCCGTGTTAACCCATATCCTTAATATGGACTGTGTAAAAATCACAGTAGGCTTTTTCATGGGAAAATGATTATAGGATGGAGTTATAACTGCAAAAAGTTTTACAGAGGAGAAAGGAGCTATTTAGTCTGCTATTTTAAAATCTTATGGCTGATGGGTGTCAGTTTTGGTAGCGGCTTTGAGAGCATCTACCCTGTCTTAAGGTTTCTTCAATAAATGCATGGACACTGCAACTCAGTTCTTCTGAATCCTTCTTCTCAGCCCTTTTTTTTATTTTTTTGGCCGGGGCTGCGTTTGAACCTACCACCTCTAGCATATGAGGCCAACACCCTACTCCTTTGAGCCACAGGAGCCACCCTGCTCTTCTGAGTCCTAACCCAGAATTTGTCTATTGGACACCACTCACTGGCAAAGGCGGTGAAGTCTCACGCTGTAATTGTGCTTTTCATCACATTCTCTTTGGATTTCTTTCTTGCCTTATGTATTTAACTGCTGTGTTTCGTGCTTTATTACTGATCATTGTTTCATCTTCCTCAGTGTACAATGTTCTTCTATATTGGTTTTGTGTGTTTAGCCTTAAATTCTACCTTGTAATATTAACATTCCCACTTCTTTTTTCTCACACCTGGTATTTCTTTGCCCTCTACTTTCCTTCTTTAAACTTTGTCTTAGATGTGTCACTCTTAGGTGTGTCTAGTTAGATGCACCAGCCCAGTCTCTGCTTGTTTAACTTCATTCCTTCACCTTTGCCTTTCCCACCTATTGTGTTTCCTCTTTTGTATGATTTTTCTGTGTGATTCATTGAATTTTTTTTCTCATCAATTCAGAGGTTCTGCTGTAAGTCTCCATCTTGTTAAGCTTTTTTAGCACTTTACTCATTTATCCTCTAAAGGGATAAATTATATATGCTTAACAATAACAAATATAATCCTCAAAATTAAGAAATTCTTTTTTTTTTTAGACAGGGTCTCACTTTGTCACCCTTGGTAAAGTGCCATGGTATCACAGCTTCACAGCAACCCCCAACTCCTGGGCTTAAGCGATTCTCTTGCCTCAGCCTCCAAAATAGCTGGGACTACAGGCGTCCACCACAACACCCAGTGGTTACAGCGTCAGCCACATACACTGAGGTTGGTGGGTTTGAACCCAGCCTGGACCAGCTAAAACAACAATGACAACTACAACAAAAAATAGCCGGATGTTGTGGCAGGCACCTGTAGTCCCAGCTACTTGGGAGGCTGAGGCAAGAGAATCGCTTAAGCCTGGGAGGTGGAGATTGTTGTGAGCTGTGACGCCACAGCACTCTACCGAGCGTGACATAATGAGACTCTGTCTCAGAAAAAAAAAAAATTCTTACTATTTTGTCTGTTCTGTTTTTTGAATTGGGATATGGCACATATAACAAAATTTATATTAGCCATTTTTAAAAGTAAGGGTCAGTAGTGTTAAGTATATTCACATTGTGAAAGTGAAATCAGGGACATGTTAGTCCAAGGTTATGAGGATAATGCCATGAAGAAAACGGCAGTGGACAAACGGACTAAATGTTTTTATAAGGGGAGAGAAAGCATCACTGATGAAGAGAGGTCAGGGCAGCCAATAAGAGCAGAACTGGCAAAAATATTGCAAAAATTCATTGATTGTGCATCAAAATTGTCAACTGACTATGAGAAGCATAGCAGACCAAGTGAATACCAATAGAGAAACAGTTAGAAAAATCTTAACTGGCTCGGCGCCTGTGGCTCAACAGGCTAAGGCGCCAGCCACGTACACCTGAGCTGATGGGTTCTAATCCAGCCTGGGCCCGCCAAACAACAATGACGGCTGCAACCAAAAAATGGCCGGGCGTTGTGGCGGGTGCCTGTAGTCCCAGCTACTTGGGAGGCGGAGGCTCAATTCGCTTGAGCCCAGGAATTGGAGGTTGCTATGAGCTGTAATGCCATGGCACTCTATCCAGGGTGACAGCTTGAGGCTCTGTCACAAAAAAAAAAAAAAGAAAGTAGCAAAACTGTCATTCAAAGTTGTGCATCTACATCAT
>CAUYON010169204.1:0-12050 GCA_963573935.1 Arctocebus calabarensis
GCGGGCACCTATAGTCCCAGCTACTTGGGAGGCGGAGGCAGGAGACTCGCTTGAGCCCAGGAATTGGAGGTTGCTGTGAGCTATGAGGCCACAGCACTCTATCCAGGGTGACAGCTTGAGGTTCTGTCTCAAAAAAAAAAACAAAAAATTTTTAAGTCTGGCTCAGCGCCTGTGGCTCAACGGACTAAGGCGCCAGCCACGTACACCTGAGCTGGCGGGTTCGAATCCAGCCTGGGCCTGCCAAACAACAATAACGGCTGCAACCAAAAAATGGCCAGGCGTTGTGGCGGGCACCTATAGTCCCAGCTACTTGGGAGGCGGAGGCAGGAGACTCGCTTGAGCCCAGGAATTGGAGGTTGCTGTGAGCTATGAGGCCACAGCACTCTATCCAGGGTGACAGCTTGAGGTTCTGTCTCAAAAAAAAAACAAAAAATTTTTAAGTCTGGTTTAAGACAGGCCTTGATTAGAATTGATTAAGAGGGTGGCACCTGTGGCTCAGTGAGTATGGCGCCAGCCCTATATACCGAGGATGGTGGGTTCGAACCCAGCCCTGTCCAGACTGCAACCAAAAAAAGAGCTGGGCGTTATGGCGGGTCCCTGTAGCCCCAGCTACTCGGGAGGCTGAGGCAAGAGAATCGCCTAAGCCCAAGAGCTGGAGATTGCTGTGAGCTGTGACACCATTGCACTCTACCCAGTGCGACAAAGTGAGACTCTGTCTCTAAAAAAAAAAGAATTGAATAAGAATCATGACATGATAGTTTAGGATTTTGGGACAGAGTAGTGCAAGAATTTTGAAGCAAACAGTTCAAAATGTCTTTGGTAATGTGTTCACTGATACTTTTTATTAATAAGATTGATAAGAATCTCCATAAGTCCTTGGAATGAAAGAGTAATTTAAAGCTTACCTCTTCCTGGGAAAGAGTCTCTTGGAGTAGTAAAGTAGGGTTGAAGATGATGAAATAGTAACGTCATGTTAAAGTAGATGGTAAGAGATACCGATGGTTTCCAACCTCAGGGACACCCATGCAAAGAGCAGAGGAAACAGAACTGAACAGAAAAGGGCATCCATCAGTGAGGTGGAATCAGAGAAGTCTTCAAAGAGGTGGCCTCTGTGCCATGACCTTAAAAAGAGCAGGAACTTGCCTGATGTACAAAAGTGAGAAAGGATTCAAGGAAAGGGTTTAACAGTGTAAAAGAAAAGGTCTAAAGGAACATCCCCGGGCTAAGAACGCATAAGCAATTTCCGTAAGTAGAAGCCTTTCACCATAGTTCTGAAATTGAAATTGACATACTGCTACTTGGTCACTTTTACCAACTCAGAGTATATTGTTGGCAACGAACTCTTTGTATATGTTAAGGACAATTTTTAAAACTACTCCTGAAACCACTTTGAGGTGTTAATATAGGTCTGAAAACAAGCATGATTTGGGGAAGAAATCTTGAAAAGATCACGTCAAGACCATTTAAATCCCCCTCCTCGTGGCAGGGAATGCTTTGTAAACTAACTTAGAAATAAATGCCAGTGGATTGTGATTGCCATGCTGTACAACAGAAGAGATGCCCTTCGAGGACAGTTGTATCAGAAAATACATTTCAAAATCAGAAACACAAGATTTGGTGCAAGAACATCAGGAAACCAATCGGCATTGGGTGCTCTTAATAGCCATCAGCAAAAACCTGCATCCTTGCTCCTCTGGATAAAGGACAGGCAAAGGAACCCCAAGTGTTCCTTTGTCTAATAAAGTGTGAGGGCACCCCCAGATGGCACATCTCTGAGTTGGTTAGACCCGGCTCTGCCAGCCAGTGATGAGCACAGCTCAGATTCTACAAACTGCAAGCCTGCTAACCCCACACCTGAGATCCTCGACAGATTCAAAACAACCAGCTAATTAAACCTGGAGCACCAAGCTATCATCATCCGAGATTCATGGGCATCCAACAAGCAGAAGAACTAGCAACACGGCATTCGGCAACAGCTGTCACCTGCCATAATGTTCCTTAATTATCTTAAAATCTGTAAGAACTGACAAATGGGTGACAAAATGCAATTTTCTGTGTCAGGAAGCGAAAGACAAGGCTGCGTTACTTTGATGAGAGGAAATACTGTAAAATCATCTCTCTCAGCTCTTCTTATTGGAGAGGGGGACTGTTGTCACTCGATTAGAGTCTGTAAACACACTCGTGATGAGACTCCTGGAGGGACACGTTTTCTTCTTTATAAAGACTGAGTAGGAAACACTAGAATGGACAATGTGCCAAGCTTGTCCTCATGGCCTCAGCACTTCTTCCAAATTCAATCCCAGCCCCAGCCCCAGAGCACCACGTATTTCCCACAGAGGTGCTTCGTGGGCTGGAACTTTAGCAAAGCTCCCTCCCAGCCATGTTCCCCGAATCATATAATGCCTCTTGTCATAAATTCCTTTCGGTGCCGGCCCAAATTATGGCTGTGGTGATATTTATTACCCCCATAAGGATTTCCATACAACCCTAATTTCTGTTGGTCATTACACTCTACCTAATGTGCATGAAGCATCTTTTGTTTCTTTGGGGTAAGTTCCTTCTATCATTTGCACAGTTTTTCCAGACTTTAAAGGTGAAAAATGTTCACTAGGACACAAAATAAATTGCAGAAAGAAAGGTCACTGTGTAAACAGTGAACAGCTCTTAACAATATCAGCTGAAAACCACATCCTCTGTACGGAGCTGTAGAGTACTCATAAGCCCAGAGCATTGTACCACTCATGGTCTCAGAACATAAAACGGAGAAAAATACAGACGCACTCACATTGGCCGAGAGCACAGGGATAGCCTTTAGAGTCTGAGGAAAACATATATTAACAGTGTGCTACAATAGATCATTGTACATAATGAAAATGTATGTGTGTGTGCGGTTTTGTTTTGGGGCTTGTTTGGTTTTCTTTGTCTTTTGAGAGGCAAATAGCATAACAAATTAGCTTGTTAGCGTCTGCTACCAGGGTCCTGACAATCTAAAACAATTACTAAAAATTCTTAAGACATAGTATTTGTAAGTTTTAAAATACGCATGAAAATATTAACATATGTAACAATAATTGTACACTATGGTTACATTTTTGAGCCACTGTAACAGAATTTTTATATGGAAATTTAAATTAGAGTGACAGTAGGTGTTCAGTGAACATTTCTGGCCACTAATTAGAGTAAAACCATTTAAATTTTGCATTTAAAATTTTTCACTAACATAGTATTTTAGTGTATATTAATAGTTTAACTAATCTGTTTCATGATCCCTAAGATGTAAGCTCTCTGGGGATAAGGGTAGCTATAAAATTATCAGTGGCTAAAGTATGATTTCATACTGAGCTATTCTTTCTAAAATGTAAATTTTAACTTGTCAAGCAGGTGATGCTGGCGATTTCTAACCTTGCTAGAGATCCAGGTTCAGACCTATGGCAGTCTCATTCTCATCCCCGCTTCCTTTCTATCAAAATGTGCTTCTCAAGGCTGGGTGTGGTGGTTCAGACTTGTAATCCCAGCATTCTGGGAGACTGAGGCAGGTGGATTGCTTGAGCTCACAAGTTCAAGAGTTCAAGACCTGCCTGAGCAAGAACAAGACCCCATCTTTAAAAATACCTGGGCTTTGTGGTGCACTCCTATAGTCCCAGCTACTTGAAAGACTGAGGCAAAAGGGTCACTTGAGCCCAAGAGTTTGAGGTTGCTGTGATCTATGACACCATGGCACTCTACCCAGGGTGACAAAGAGAAACTCTTTCTTAAAACAAACAAACCAAAAAATATTCCCAATTCTATTATCTTCTTCCAGACAAGCCACTGTTTTCTACACTTGCATATTTTCTTGGACTTCTAAAGTTCCAGAAAACACTTTCTTCCTATGCTTTAATCCCCTAGACAAATATTAGCGCCAACATCACACGGATAAACCCTCTGGCACACTCTATACACTCAGTAAATGTCAAAGCTCTTATCTCTCTCCACGGTCTCTCCTTGGATCCCCGTGGCATATGTGAGACAGACAAACGGAGTACTTAATCCTGTGCCTTCGTAAGTTACTGTTTAATAATTTCAAGTTTTCTTTCTTTCTTTTTTTTTTTTTAGGAGACAGAGTCTTACTTTGTTGCCCTTGGTAGAGTGCCATGGCATCAGAGCTCACAGCAACCTCCAGCTCTTGGGCTTAGGCAATTCTACTGCCTCAGCCTCCCAAGTAGCTGGGACTACAGGCGCCAGCCACAACGCCCGGCTATTTTTAGGTTGCTGTTTGGCCGGGGTTGGGTTTGAACCCACCACCCTTGGTATATGGGGCCAGCGCGCTATCCACTGAGCCACAGGCGTCACCCTCAAGTTTTCTTTTTTTAATCCTCCTAAATAAGACTGCAAATTTCTAGGGGGTGTTAGTATCCTCACCTGTGAGATGGGGGAGTTGTATTAAAAGTCCCTAGGTTCACTCTTGCTCTAAAATCCTAATGATCCTCTCTGGTCACCCTATCCATCAACCCGTCAACCATCAGCACAAAAACAGGAACATCTCAGCTCGACGGCTACATAAAGAGTTAAGAGAAAAGATAAACCATCCCTACACAATTCTGTCAGTGTCAGGTCTAAAACAAACCTACGTTTTTACGTGCGTCAGTATACAGAGTAATGTTCACTGAGATTTTCTCTTTACAGCTTTAGAATAAAGAAAATTCATGATTTTTAAAATGATTCTTTTTGTGAAATTGAGGGGTTACTGAGAGCCATGCAGCCTGCTTCTCCAGGAAGCAATACTTATATTCTTGAAGGATTTCTCAAATGTTCCAGTGTTTCTGTTGCCCTCACTTAGGAAAATTGATTCAAGGCAGAATTCAGTGTTCTTTCACTTTTCTCATCCTCAGGTCCCTCATTCGAGAGAGCTCCAGCATTATCTCCTCGTGATCCGATTTGATACAATTTGCAGATGTAGGATATTTTATTCCAAATTAAAGAGACTGCTGTCTCTTTCCACTCTAATTCCTCTTCGTTTTACTTCTCTTTGCTAAAGTGGTAGCAGGGTGTCAATGGACAATATTAGCATCTACATTAAAAGCTGCAAGGGCTGGCTTGACACCTGTGCTCAATGTGTAGTGCGCTGACCACAAACACCGAGGCAGGCAGGTTCGAATCTGACCTGGGCCTGCTAAACAACAAGGACAACTACAACAAAAAAAGCCGGGCATTGTGACGGGTGCCTGTAGTCCCAGCTACTTGGGAGGCTGAAGCAAGAGAAGGCCAAGAGTTTGAGGTTCCTGTGAGCTGTGATGCCATGGAACTCTACCCCAGGGTGATACAGTGAGACTCTGTCTCAATAAATAAATAAATGAATAAATAAAAGCTGCAGGGTGGTGGTAGATGGTCAAACATCTAGCTTTTGGTTTAATGATATCTGTATCATCATCTGTTATCATCACTTACATAAAATTAAGCTATTGCTTGTCCAAAAAGTGTCAAAGTTAGGATTCAAGCCCAGATTTGTCTGGTCCTAATGCTATCAGATCGTATCATCTATTGCTTTGTGATCCATCTATAGGTCTCTGATTCGTTAGTTTAACATATGACACTCTCTGTGCTCAGCTACTTGGCCATGTTGGGTAACTTCATCCCACCTCCCACCCTGGACCCAATACACTTCTTGTTGATTGGTTGTGGTACCCACCACTTCCCTACCTATACTAAAAACTCTATACAAATTGAAATTTGATTTTTTTTTTAATGAGATGGGGTCTTACTATGTTTGCCCAGACTGCCTTTGAACTCTGGGGCTCAAGTCATCTTCCTGCCTCAGCCTTCTAAGTAGCTGGAATTATAGGTATATACCACTATACCTGGAAAATTGGATTTCTTGCCTCTGTCAGATTGTGGGTTTGTTCATGCTCTTTCCTGAGGCTCAAATGGTCTCACCCAATCGCATTTATGTAAGTTCGTATTCATTTCTTGCTGAATAGACATGAAACATTGTCATCAATGAAGATAATGTATAACTCTAGATATGTCACTATACCAAGGGCATCAGCGAAACGCTGGTTAAAAGCTGATTAATCAACTTAAGAATCGTTCACTAAGGCCAGGCACAGGGGCTCACACCTGTAATCCTATCACTCTAGGAGGCTGAGGCAGATGGATTGTCTGTGCTTAGGAGTTTGAGACCAGCCTAAGCAAGAGAAAGACCCCCATCTCTAAAAATAGCCAAGCATCATTGTAGCAGGTGCCTGTAGGTCCAGCTACTCTGAAAGCTGAGGGAAGAAACTTGCTTGAGCCAAAGAGTTTGAGGTTACTGTGAGCTATGACTCCTCTGCCGGAGGATGACGAAGTAAGACTCTATCTCGGGGGCGGGGGCTGGGGAGAGAAAAAAGAATTGTCCACTACAAAGCCACAAAGACCAACCTAGCAGTAGTAAACACCCCAAGCACCCAGATTTTACTCTCTCCAGGTAAACAAACATCAATTGTTTATTTTAAAATTAAAGCACGTTGGAAAAATAGCAACTTACAGGCCTGGGGCAGGAAATGCACAAAACTAGATGATCTCTTGTCATACCTGCAAACAACAAAGATCATTACTATATCATGAGGACAGAGGACCCAATTTGAAGAGGCTCCAACTTACCAAAGCCTTGATAAGAATAACATACCAGGCTCGGCGCCTGTGGCTCAATGGGCTAAGGCGCCAGCCACGTACACCTGAGCTGGTGGATTCAAATCCAGCCCAGGCCCGCCAAACAATGATGGCTACAATCAAAAAAAATGGCCAGGCGTTGTGGCAGGCACCTGTAGTCCCAGCTACTTGGGAGGCGGGGGCAGGAGACTCACCTGAGCCCAGGAATTAGAGGTTTCTGTGAGCTGTGATGCCATAGCACTCTATCCAGGGTGACAGCTTGAGGCTCTGTCTCAAAAATAAAAATAAAAAAAGAATAATAACATACCAAATATGTTAAAATTCATTAGCCACCTTTAGCGTATCTAAGGAATCTATACATTTTCTGAAAACTGGTAAATAAAGCAAACAAATTAAATATTTGATCTGCTTTCCTAAGGCCAACTTTTTAGACCAACTTTTTATAGACTCATTCCAAATGACATAGGGAGAGGGAATGATTGAACAGCAGCATCTTGACTCCTACTGAAAACAGGCAATAGTGAACCCCAAATAGGCCTTCCCAACGAGAAATAATCGTACATATCGCACGTGTGACGAGAAGCCTCAGCACCACTTACAAAATAATTTTGCCAATAAAATTGAACATAAATCAGATCAGGTTTCTAGATATAAGTATCAATACACTAGAAACAGAGTAGACAGCGAAACATACTGCATGACATAAAAATGCAATGAGTAGGGCGGCGCCTGTGGCTCAAAGGAGTAGGGCACCGGCCCCATATACCAGAGGTGGTGAGTTCAAACCTGGCCCCGGGCAAAAACTGCAAAAAAAAAAAATGCAATGAGTAAAAGCCAAACTATTGGAAATTCTGCGAGGCAATTAACCTGATTTCTCCAATAAATAAACTAAAACAAAAAATGAAAAGGGTGAAATCTATTCCTTCAAAGAAATTTAGAAAATACATCAACCTAATATAGCATATGAGCAATTTAGGTCCTTCTTCAATTATACAGAGAGAGAGAGAAGACAGGAAAATTCATATGAGATGGAGGTATGTGATTATATTAATTATGGTTAATAATTTAAGCATCATAATGAAACTTTTTATATTTTATAGGTACACACTGAAATATTGATGAAAGAAATGACAAATTTCACTTAAATTCATCCAGTAGGGCACGTTATGGAACATACAAGGGTTTATTTATGAAACAAGATGAATCTGAGTGGGGAGTATGTGATCAATCATTAAACTATTTGCTGGATCTTCACATATGTTTGAAATACTCCACAATAAAATATTAAAATAAGCAAAAAATAAAATATGTGTTTGTCTTGTGGTCCAGAACCACATAATAATTGTGGTTCCAAAGAGCTGAGGAGATTTTGTTAAGGACTGAACATGATATATAGAAAATGCAATCTTTTGTACAAGCTAACTAACTCACCTGATCCACCTGAGAAAAAAAAGGGACTAAGTTAAGATGCTTACAGCTTCACCTAGTAGTTCCTAAGTAATCAACAGTCCATGGCTGTAATGGATATTATTAGGATCTCACTTTTCAAGATACTGCAGCCAATCGCACCGCCTGAAACTACGTCCTGGTACCTGTTGGCCACTCTGTCTGCACACCTGCATGACACACAGAAAATGCTGAAGAAGTGACAGCCCAAGGAATAAACCTCACTGTAGTCTTCAATTCTCAGGACATGAACTGGGTGTCCTATGATGCAATTATGACCCCAACCACCTGGAGTTAGTGCAGACCCTCCAGGTTAAGGCTTAATCTCACAAGACTGCCCCCTACTTCAGATGCAAATTGCAAGTCCTGGGTTCCCGGATGACCCACATTTTGTCCAACTTGACTACAAACTGCAGGTTCCCACAACCCCCTCCTCAGGTTCAGTAATTGACTATGATGGCTCACAGAACTCAGGGAAAGTTACTTAGGTTTACCGGCTTATTATAAAGGATATAGATAAAGAAGTACATGGGGGTGGTGCCTGTGGCTCTGAGTAGGGCGCCAGCCCCATATACCGAAGGTGGTGAGTTCAAACCTGCCCTCGGCCAAACTGCAAAAACAGAAAAATAGCCAGGCGTTGTGGCGGGTTCCTGTAGTACCAGCTACTCAGGAGGCTGAGGCAAGAGAATCGCCTAAGCCCAGGAGTTGGACGTTGCTATGAGCTGTGACACCATTGCAACTCTACTGAGACTCTGTCTCAAAAAAAAAAAAAAAAAGAAGGGTGGCGCCTCTGGCTTAGCAAGTAGGGCGCTGGCCCCATATACTGAAGGTGGCAGGTTCAAACCCAGCCTCAGCCAAACTGCAAAACAAAAAAATAGCCGGGTGTTGTGGCGGGCGCCTGTGTTCCCAGCTACTAGGGAGGCTGAGGCAAGAGAATCGCCTAAGCCCAGGGGTTGGAGGTGGCTGTGAGCTGTGTGATGCCACAGCACTCTACAGACGGCCATAAAGTGAGACTTTGTCTCTACAAAAAAAAAAGAAAAAGTATATGCTAACATACCCCGAGCATTTATCATCTACCATGCACTACATGTATATTTATCTTACTTAATGATCAAAATTACCCTGTTCTATTTACAAGTAAGCACAGTGATGAAAACCCTGACCCAGCTAGTCACATAGCTAATAAGTGATGGAGTTAATAATAATATTCATACCATCTTGTTTTAAAATGATGTTGTTACTGTTAGTTGCTCTTTGGGAGAGTGTGGGAAGCTGTGTGTGTATGTACGTACACTGTAGTCGCCTCACTTGGAAAAATAAAATACATATTATAATATAAATCCTTTCCATTTTAAAAAAATATGAAAACAGGCTCAGCACCTGTAGCACAGTGGTTATGGCGCTGGCCACATGCACCAAGGCTGGCGGGTTCAAACCCAGCCCAGGCCAGCTAAGCAACAACAACTGCAACCAAAATATAGCCCGGCGTTGTGGTGGGCACCTGTAGACCCAGCTACTTGGAAGGCTGAGGCAAGCGAATCACTTAAGCCCAAGAGTTGCTATGAGCCATTACTCCACAGCACTCTACCGAGAGTGACATAGTGAGACTCTGTATATATATGAAAACAACTGGAAAAACCACTCTAACTGTATCTTCTGAAAAGGAATACAAGGAGATGAATGGTTCTTTTCTCCAAATTCCCTCCCCTCCCCTACTACCCAATGAAAATGATGCCAATTTTTCTTCCGGAATAAAAAAAAATAATAATAATATGGCTCGGCACCTGTGGCTCCATTGGCTAAGGCACCAGCCACATACACCTGAGCTGGTGGGTTCAAATCCAGCCCAGGCCCGCCAAACGACAATGACAGCTACAAGCAAAAAATAGCGGTCTTTGCGGCAGGCACCTATAGTCCCAGCTACTTAGGAGTCAGAGGCAGGAGAATAGCTTGAGCCTGGGAATTGGAGGTTGCTGTGAGCTGTGATGCCACAGCACTCTACCCAGGGTGACAGCTTAAGGCTCTGTCTCAAAAAAAAAAAAACTTTGAGAAAAGAATTAAAAGGGGGCGGCGCCTGTGGCTCAGCGAGTAGGGCGCCAGCCCCATATACCGAAGGTGGCGGGTTCAAACCCTGCCTCGGCCGAACTGCAAAACAGAAAAATAGCCGGGCATCAAGGCAGGCGCCTGTAATCCCAGCTACTCGGAGGCTGAGGCAAGAGAATTGCCTAAGCCCAGGAGTTGGAGGTTGCTGTGAGCTGTGTGATGCCACGGTACTATGCCGAGGGCGATAAAGTAAGACTCTGTCTCTACAAAAAAAGAAAAAAGAAAAGAAAAGAATTAAAAGGAACTGTACTCCAGTAAGATAATTGCACCACTCCTGTCTCCCTTCCTACAGAGAGAAGGAAGCCTTGGAGAGCTCAGATCAGAAAACTCAAATCACCAGAGTGGATGTTGAACCTCAACACCTAGCCAGCTCTGAAAAGTGCATTCAGTGTTGCCAGCTGTCAGTCAAAGGACATCTCCATTAAAACAAAAATACCCGGCTCAGCGCCTGTGGCTCAGTGGGCTAAGGCGCCAGCCACGTACACCTGAGCTGGCGGGTTCAAATCTAGCCCGGGCCCGCCAAACAACAGTGACGACTGCAACCAAAAAATGGCCAGGCATTGTGGTGGGTGCCTGTAGTCCCAGCTACTTGGGAGGTGGAGGCAGGAGACTCACTTGAGCCCAGGAATTGGAGGATGCTGTGAGCTGTGATGTCACTGCACTCTATCCAGGGTAACAGCTTGAGGCTCTGGCTCAAAAAAAAAAAAACAGAAATACCCAAAGTGCAAATTATTGATGATACTTGTGGCAATTATTTTGTACCATATATCAAAAAATAGAAATGCTATTCTGAATATTGCCTGGCCCAGGGATACTTATTTCAATTCTGGACAGCACTGAACTAAAATCACTCATTCTTAGAAGTAGTTTTCTCTGCTTTAAGAAAACCCCGGAGGAACATTCATACACCACATCACGATGTTTCAGTCAACAGCAGACCACATATACCAAGGTGGTCCCATCATGTTACAAGGAAGCTGAAAAATCTCTTTGGCCTAGTGATTTTTTGTTACAGTTGCCTACAGTAATGGTGCAGTAACATATTGTACAGGTTGGCAGCCTCTGAACAATAGTGATACTATATAGCCTAGGTGTATATTAGGCTCTACCATCTAGGTTTGCATAAATACAATACATTCTATAATGTTCACACAACAATGATATTGCCTAATGAGGGCTGGGCGAGATGGTTCACGCCTGTAATCCTAGCACTCTGGGAGACTAAGGGGAGTGGATTGCCTGAGCTCGGGAGTTTGAAACCAGCAAGAGTGAGACCCCAACTCTAAAAATAACTGGGCATTGTGGTGGGCACCTATATTCCCAGCTACTTGAGAGGCTGAGGCAAGAGGATCACTTGAGCCCAAGAATTTGAGGTTGCTATGAACTATGATGCCATGACAGTCTACCAAAGGTGACAAAGTGAGACTTTATCTCAAAAAAACAAAGAAAAGTAAGGAAATCACCGAACGACACATTTCTTAGAACGTATCTCCATAATTAGATAGCACATGACTGTATTTGTAAAACTTGTCAGACAGTAGATGATAATGCCTATCAAAATATAAATATAAGGCTCAGCGCCTGTGGCTCAACAGGCTAAGGCACCAGCCACATACACCTGAGCTGACGGGTTCGAATCCAGCCCGGGCTGCAAAACAACAATGACAGCTGCAACCAAAAAATGGCCAGGTGTTGTGGCGGGCGCCTGTAGTCCCAGCTACTTGGGAGGCAGAGGCAGGAGACTCGCTTGAGCCCAGGATTTGGAGGTTGCTGTGAGCTGTGATGCCACAGCACTCTATCCAGGGTGACAGCTTGAGGCTCTGTCTAAAAAAAAAAAAAAAAAAAAGCAGGAGGAATCACACTACCAGACCTGA
>CAUYON010169205.1:0-17804 GCA_963573935.1 Arctocebus calabarensis
TGTTGCAGGAAGACAAGGCCCAACAGAGAGAAAGAGCACCCAAACACCACGTTTATAAGAGGAAGGGCTTTATTCACCATCTGAGAGCTTACAGTATAGAAGAATTCCAAATGGCCTCACTCCCCGACTGGCTTGGTCTTACCCTTTTTATCGACAGTCAAAAAGTTCCACCCCACAGGTACCCTTCTCATTGGCCAGTTTGAATCAAGCGGGAGATACTAGTCCAGCCCCTACAGAACTACAGGATTTCACAGAACTTGGAAACTTCCAAGTTCCAGGAAGTTAAGTTTACAAATTCCTAAGGGCTGAGTCACCATAGAGCGGACCCTGCAAGTGTATCCTTGTGCTCCCCTTGAGAAGACTTGTTCTCCCAGACCTCACCCTGCTCGGGTATCCTCTCTCAACTTGAGCCCAAGGGTTTGAGGTTGCTGTAAGCTATGACACCATAGCACTCAATCTTAGGATGAATGAGTGAGACTGTCTCAAAAAAAAAAAAAAATTAACACCTCCTAGAAACAACCCTCATTCAGTGACTAACTTGAGCTAGTGTATTAATATCTCAGCCACGATAGCCCTGACAGTGTATTCTTCAAGGTCCACAGTTCCCCTGCAGGAGTTAATCTTCTCTATATTCCTTTTGGTATTTCCTGGGGTCAAATCCCATGTAAACAGTTGCACTCAAACTCTTGTCTCAGGTTTGCTTCTGGGAATACTCAAAAAATATTTTTTTTACTAAGCAAAAGATTTTGCTTTTTAAAAGAACATTTTATTTTATTTTTTGAGACAGAGCCTCAAGCTGTCACCCTGGATAGAGTGCTGTGGCATCACAGCTCACAGCAACCTCCAATTCCTGTGCTCAAGCCAGTCTCCTGCCTGTGCCTCCCAAGTAGCTGGGACTACAGGCGCCCACCACAATGCCCGGCCATTTTTTGCTTGCAGCCGTCATTGTTGTTTGGCGGGCCTGGGCTGGATTCAAACCTGCCAGCTCAGGTGTACGTGGCTGGCGCCTTAGCCCGTTGAGCCACAGGCGCAGAGCCAAAAGAACATTTTAAAAATCAAAATCTTACCTCTTGAAGAAGATAATAAATAGCTACACAATGAATGGTGTGCTTTTAGGAAATGAGAAATGCTATGAAGAAAAATACAGTAAGCTATAGAGTGGTAGGCATAAGGGCAAGGGATACTCTTATGATATCTTTAGAAGGGATACTATTTAGGGTGGTCAAAGTGATCTCTGGATTGAAATAGGTGCTATGCTTGTGAGAAGCTTAAATGAAGTAAGGAAGTGAGCCTTTGCAAATGTCTAGTGGAAGAACATTCCTGACAAAGTACTTAAGTAAGAATGAGCTCCACATGTTTGAAATACAGCTTGAAGGTCAGTGGAGAGGTCTTCTCTTCTTCACCTACATTCCTTGGGTGATGTCTTCTGGTTTTGATGGTTTAAATACCATCTATTTACTTTCATCTCCCATAGTTATGTCTCCAGCTAGACCTCTTTTTTGGAATTAAGACGTAATAATTACCTTTCTCCATTTGGATGTGTAACAGACATCTCAAATTTAATAGATTCAAAGATAAAATCCTGATCTTTTCCCCAAACTCTCTCCTCCCACTAAGATATCTTTCCCCTTCTCAGCAAATGGGCAATTTCATTCCTCCAGTCTCTCAAACAAAAATTACTGGAATCGTCTTTGACTTCTCTCATTCACCTCTCCCATCTGGCAGCAAATCCTACCTAGATCCAATTACTTCACCACCTTCGCTGCTGCCACCTTGGTTCAGATCACTGCCATCTTTTGTCTTACTGGTCTTATTCCTACTACAGTTTGTTTTCACTCAGCTATTTTCATATACTGAGAGTGGCGGGTTCAAACCCAGCCCCAGCCAAACTGCAACAAAAATAGCCAGGTGTTATGGCAGGCACCTGTAGTCCCAGCTACTTGGGAGGCTGAGGCAAAAGAATTACCTAAACCCAAGAGCTGGAGGTTGTTGTGAGCTGTGATGCCATAGCCTCTACCGAGGGTGACAAATTGAGACTCTGTCTCTAAAAAAAAAAAAAGAAAGAAAGAAACCAAATCATCTCACTCGGAGCAAAAGCTAAAGTCCTTACAATAGCCTACGAGACACTACACTGCCTACATTCTTACCTTTTTTACCTTATCACCTACTACTCTCTCTCTTGCCCACTTCATTCTGGGCATGACAGCTTTTTTCACATTTCCTCAAATACACAAGGCACATTCCTATCTCAGGACCTTTGCATTTGCAGTTAGAAAGAGCCACCTGGGGCGGCGCCCGTGGATCAAAGGAGTAGGGTGCCGGCCTCAAATGCCGGAGGTGGCGGGTTCAAACCCAGCCCTGGCCAAAAACTGCAAAAAAAAAAAAAAAGAGCGAGCTCTATGGCTAATTGAAGGAAGGGTTAGGATGCCCTTTTTTCAATTAGGCATAGGGCTGGCTCTTCCACCTCCTTCAGATGTATCCTCAATCACAGATAGTGATTTCCTCCTGCCCAGTCAGCACCACTGCCTATAGTCAGGCACCTGGCCAAGGGACAGCTTCAATATATGACACAGAGTAGGCACTGCATGAGTATTTGTTTTTATTTTCTTTTTTGAGACAGAGCCTCAAGCTGTCACCCAGGTAGAGTACCATGGCATCGCAGCTCACAGCAACCTCCAATTCCTGGGCTCAAGCGAGTCTCTTGCCTCCGCCTCCCAAGTAGCTGGGACTACAGGCACCCACCACAATGCCCGGCCATTTTTTTGTTGTTGTTGCAGCCGTCATTGTTGTTTGGCGTGCCCGGGCTGGATTCGAAACCGCCAGCTCAGGTGTATTCAGGTATACGTGGCTGGCGCCTTAGCCCGTTGAGCCACAGGCGCCGAGCCTGCATGAGTATTTGTTAAATAAATAAATGAAAAACAATTAAAATCACACATACATATATACAGATTTCTCTGTTTTGCTTTATGATTTATGCCTTTGGTTTTTTGCTTAGAAGTATCTCTCGTGTGTATCTATATTCCCTATATTTTCTTTATTTATAAATTTCAAGTTTTTACATTTAAGGGCAAAAATCTGGAATTTATCCATTTCATTTGGGAATCGAGGTAGGGATCCAACTAATATTTACCCCTAGATAGCTAATCACTTGCCCCAGTAGCGTGGTTTGGTTTGGTTTTTTAATGCCCTAGCCCTATGAGGACAACTAATAGCATGGTTTTGAATAATCTGTTTCTTCAGAAGGATAATATGACCCTTTTTCTCTACTCACATGTACAAACCAGGAAGACATGATTCTGAGCTAAGATTATAATCTAGTCTTTAAGAACATTACAGTAATCTCCACAGCCTCAATTAAGTCTTTGAGCAAATAAGGAATAGTCATAAAGAGCCACTAGGCTTCATTTTCCAGCAAGTCAGAATGGGCACAATCTGTAAACCAAGAAAGGAGAGGAGGAACTAGTGGTTCTCTGCATAATACTGTGAAGCTCTGACACCATGTAAGCACCCATATAAAGGGTTCTTTAGATGAAGAAGTTAAGAAATGTCCTTTTCTCTTTAAGGGTTTATACTAAATTAGGAGCCGTGTGTGTGTTTGATTAGTACAATATTCTACAGAATGGTTACCTTTGGGAGGGAGGGAAGGTAATCCAGCAATTTTACTTCTATGAATTATCCTATGAAACAATAATATAAATTTCTAAAGATGTATTTGCAAGAGTGTTATGTTAGAAATAACACAAAAGTTTATTAATTAGGAAAGGTTGAATAAATTATGATGTACATACAAACAATGGAATCATACATATATTTAAAGTGATAGTCTAGATATATCTGCATGAAAAAGTCCCCCCCAAATTTTTTCAAATGAAAAAAGGAGATTAGAAAACATCATGCGTAAACAGTCCCATCTGTGTTGTGTTTAAACAAAGAGAGGGAGATGGCTCGGCGCTTGTGGCTCAATGGGCTAAAGCGCCAGCCACGTACACCTGAGCTGGCAGGTTCAAATCCAGCCCGGGCCGCCAAACAACAATGGTGGCTGCAACCAAAAAATGGCCAGGCATTGTGGCACCTGTAGTCCCAGCTACTTGGGAGGCAGAGGCAGGAGACTTACTTGAGCCCAGGAATTGGAGGTTGCTATGAGCTGTGATGCTGCAGCACCCTATCCAGGGTGACAGCTTGAGGCTCTGTCTCAAAAAAAACAGAGAGAGACATGGAGAGTCTACTAATAGGGATATCTCTGGGTAATATTTCTGGACACATTTGCCTTTTCATATTTTTCCAGATCTTTGGATGTTTATTAATATAAAGTATAAATTTGTATTAATAAAATAGTTTTTAGTTTTTAAAATTTGAAAAAATATTAAAATTTATTTTCACTCATTAAAAATGATTAAATGCTGTCTCAGATCCCTGTTAACCTGAGATTTCTAGAGAGCCCTAGAATCGTGATACTCTCTTCTCTTTTCTCACTCAACCCCATGCTGTCATTTCTCCTCCACTGCTATATAGGTTTTAGCTCCCTAGTTGTCTTTCATTTTTTCTGAGAAGTTGCCCTACCTAGGACTCTACAATCTCCTGCCCCATAACTAGAGCCATTCTATAGAAACCCTGGTTGACTGGACCCCCTGATGTACTGTCTAACCTTTACATCAGTAAGAATAATTGGGTGACAGAAACAGATTATTCAAAAAAAAAAAAAAAGAATGATACCACTGGGAATCTAATCCTACTAGATGTTAAAATGTACAATAAGGCCAGGTGTAGAATATCTAAAAAGATATTCTACTTATACCTGTAGTCCCAGCAATCTGGGAAGCCGAGGCAGATGGATCACTTGAAGCCAAGAGTTGAAGACCAGCCTAAGCAAGAGTGAGAGCCCCCTCTTTACTAAAAAATAGAAAAACTTAGCTGGTCATGGTGGCACATGCCTATAGTCTCAACTACTCAGGAGGCTGAGGCAAGAGGATTGTTTGGGTCCAGGAGTCTGAGGTTGTACTGAGCTCTGATGATGCCACTGCCCTCTAACCTAGGTAACAGAGGGAGACCCTGTTTCCAAAAAAAAATAAAAAATAAAAAATCTCTCTCACCTCTCCTCCATCATGAGAGGCACCCACTTACAACTCTCTTCAGAATTGCTCTAAACTTTCTCTTTGTAAAAAAATGGAGGAAAGAAATACAATAGAGCAACTATACCCAAAATAACATAATATCCTTCTATAAATTGGACTATGAGTAATGACATGGCTGAGAAAACCCAAAGCAGATCCTATTATATGTCAAAATGTATTACAAGACAAAAAGAAACACCACTAGAATCAATGAATAAGGATTACTAAATAAATGTTATTATGGTAAGTGGCTTGTAGCCCAATGTAAGTTCTAGATGGATGAAAGAGTTAAAGATTAAAAAGTAATAAAACAAATAAAATAAATTAAAAAATAATCAAATAGAATTTATGAGGAAAAAATTCTAAGTATCAATGCAATAGAATAAGTCAAATCAGCAAATGAATTCTACAAAAGTGTAAAATTTTCACTCAATCCAAAATAATTGCTAAATTGCTGTCCTTAAAATATATCTGTAGCAAATATGACTCATAAGAAGTTGACAGAGGCTCAACACATACAATTGGTATAAAAATCTCAGTATCTTGGCTCAGTGCCTGTGGCTCAATGGGCTAAGGCGCTAGCCACATACACCTGAGCTGGTGGGTTCGAATCCATCCCAGGCCCGCCAAACAACAATGATGGCTGCAACCAAAAAATGGTCCGACGTTGTGGCAGGCGCCTGTAGTCCCAGCTACTTGGGAGGCAGAGGCAGGAGACTCGCTTGAGCCCAGGAATTGGAGGTTGCTGTGAGCAGTGATGCCATGGCACTCTATCCAGGGTGATAGCTTGAAGCTCTGTCTCAAAAAAAAAAACTCAGTATCTTGAGCGCTGCCTGTGGTTCAGTGAGTAGGGCGCTGGCTCCATATACCAAGGGTGGTGGGTTCAAACCCAGCCTCAACCAAACTGCAACAAAAAATAGCTGGGCATTGTGGCAGGTACCTGTAGTCCCAGCTACTTGAGAGGCTGAGGCAAGAGAATTGCCTAAACCCAGGAGTTGGAGGTTGCTGTGAGCTGTGATGCCGATAAAGTGCTAAAAAAAAGAATATCTAAAAAGAAGCACCAAAGACTATATACCTAAGTACATTTTTTTTTTTTTTTTTGAGACAGAGTCTCAAGCTGACTATAGGCCCCAGGCTATTTTTTGGTTGTAAAGTTGTCATTGTTGTTTGGCAAGCCTGGGCTGGATTCGAACCCGCCAGCTCTGGTGTGTGTGGCTGGCGCCTTAGCCACTTGAGCTACAGGCGCCAAGCCAGACTACATACATTTTTTCAAATTTCAAATAGCAAAATGAATGAAGTTAAAAGACAAGTGGGAAGGGGTGGCACCTGTAGCTCAGTGGGTAGAGTGCCAGCTACACACAGTGAGCCTGGATGGTTTGAACCCAGCCTGGACCAGCTAAAACAACAATGACAACTGCAACAACAACAACAAAAATAACAGGGCATTGTGGTAGTCCCAGCTACTTGGCAGGCTGAGGCAAGAGAATTGCTTAAGTCCAAGAGTTTGAGGTTACTGTGAGCGGTGACACCACATCACTCTACCCAGGGCAAGCCTGAGGCTCTGTCTCAAAAAAAAAAAAAAACAGACAAGTGAAAAGAAAATATTTGAAGCAAATATAACAAAGGATTAATACCTATGACATATAAACAATTTCTATAAATCAATAAGATATCATAAAGGAGAAAATGAGTAAAGATATGAAGACAATTTCCATGGGGAAAAAATATAAATGGCCTATAAGCACGTATATAAACATTGGCCTAGCTAGTAATTAAATACAAGCATATTTAAATTTTTTTTTTTTTTGAGACAGAGCCTCAAGCTGTCACCCTGGATAGAGTGCTGTGGCATCACAGCTCACAGCAACCTCCAATTCCTGGGCTCAAGTGAGTCTCCTGCCTCCGCCTCCCAAGTAGCTGGGACTATAGGCACCTGCCACAACACCTGGCCATTTTTTTGTTGCAGCCGTCATTGTTGTTTGGAAGGCCCGGGCTGGATACGAACCCACCAGCTCAGGTGTATGTGGCTGGTGCCTTAGTCCGCTGAGCCACAGGCGCCGAGCCCCAATTCATATTTTCAATCTGATCAATCAGGCTCAGTAAGTTCACTTTCCTGAGAGAAGCTGAGGGATTTAAGAAAGCAGGGAAATGGGCGGCGCCTGTGGCTCAAGCAGTAGGGTACCGGACCCATATGCCGGAGGTGGTGGATTCAAACCCAGCCCCAGCCAAAAACCGCAAAAAAAAAAAAAAAAAGAAAGAAAGAAAGCAGGGAAAAAATGAGCCACCTGTCTACCAGTAGTTAGAATGCAGAATGGAATTTACTTTTCTCATAAGCTTGGTCTCTGATAAGCCTGAATCAAGCCTCTGTGCCCTTCAAATTCATCCTGGTTGGGCCCAGTCTGTGACTGGGTCAGATACTATCTATGCATTACAGCTCCCATCTACATCTGAAATCTGCTGTCATTTTACTTGGCCCTGGCTGCTACATCATGCCTTGACCTACCTATAAAATAAACCACAACTTCCCACAAGTTAAGACAAGGAGCACAACCTCCTTGGAGCCCATTTGCCTTACAAATTGTGGGGATGAGAGGAGAACTAGTAAGGGGAAAACTGGAACAGTAACTCTCTACCAGTTAGATGCCACTAGCATTTATAAAGGAAAGTCAAGACTGCATGCAGGGGCTCACACCTGCAATCCTAACACTTTAGGAGGCCGAGGTGGAAAGATTGCTTGATGCCAAGAGTTCAAGACTACCCTGAGCAGCAGAACAAGACCTTGTTTCTACAAAAAAATAAAAACAGCTAGGCATGTTGGTGTGTGCCTGTAGTTCTAATTATTTGGGAGGTTGAGGCAAGGAGATCACTTGAGCCAAGGACTTTGAGGTAGCAGTGAGCTATCACAATGCCACTGTACCCAGCCTCAGTAGACAGAGTGAGACCCTCTCTAAATAAATAAATAAAATTGAAAAAGATAGGAAAGTGAAGAAGCAGTCCACCTATAGGATAAATAATGGTTCCAAAAATAGGTTCTTTGGCACTTGAATTCTTCCTGTCTCTGGATTAGGTAAGAATGATCAGAGAGCCTGTGGCTATCTGTTATTTTGTGTGCCTGACATCCCTTTTTCCATTAGGGAACTTTCCCTTCCTTATTCTTTGTGGTTCTGGTAGTTACGTGTATCAGTCAGTGCCTTTTCCACCTTCTGCAAGGGGAGGAAGGCTAAAACAATTGTGTTCCTTCTACCATCCCCAGGACAGAGTCAAATGAGTCAAACAATCCCTACATGAGATGTGCTAGAATTATGATTGGAGAGCAAGACTTTGCCTTTTTCTGGAATTGAACACTGTGAGACTTAAGAAGTCAAAAGCTGCCTGGGTCCGTCTTTCCCACCATGGTGAGAGAATCTGTTTAACATGAAACTACAGTGGAGGAGAGCAAAGCTGAGAGAGAGAAATAGGACTTCATCACGTTGTTTGAACATCAAGATCCAGCCACTTGAAGCTAGTACTAATTCTGGGACTTTTCAGGTAAATGAACCAACACATTCCCTTTTTTATTAAGGTAATTTAGAGTTGGATCTCTGTCAGTTGCATTTGAGAAGTCCTGACAAGCAAAGGCCACTACCTTGGTCTTTCTTTGATGTCTACATCTTGAATTCGGGTGAGAAGGTGGAAGGGGGCAAGTGAGCCAACATTAATTCTTTACCCTTGTCCAGATAAAATATATTCATTCTTCAGAGCCCTTGATCATCAACTCTAGGAGAGTTTAAGAAGACTCCAGAGTTCAATTCCAGAGTTAAGAATGACTCTTTTCATTTTTCAGATGGAATATCTGAGAGCTAGAGAAAGGGATAAGGGACCTTGCCAAATTGGCTGCATTGCAATTTAACGTCAGAACTATTCATGTTAGAATTCAGGCCTTCTAATAATTCAGTAACTATTCAATTCAAAAAGTATATTTGGTAGCTATTATGTAAGTTGCATTATGTTTGCCAGTATGTGAAAATACAGGATACTCACCACAGTCAAGGAACTTATCTGAGGACACAAGATTTATACACTAACTAGCTATTACAAGATTTATGTTAACACTAAATAGCTATTACAGACTTGACGTGTTGTATAGGGCAAAATAAAATGTGCAAATAGTACAGGCCATAAAAATTTGAGGACTTTCAGGCTTTTCTGGTCAGATGATGGAAAATCCCAAAAATGCCTGCGAAGAATTAGCATGCTGAAATGTTAGGGAATTTGGCTCCTTAGTGCCAAAGGAGACATGAAAGCTATGGAGACTGAAGGTTTAGTCAATTCCTATTTGTAGCTGCTCCTCATGCTCTGTGAAGCCTGAAACCAACTGTAGCTTTCATCATAGTTTAGTCTCTTTGGCTCACTATGTGCCCTTCAACGATAAGAACCATGTCACATTTGCCAGTGAGTCTCCAGCACCACTGATATAGAGGGGAGTCAGTAGGTAGGTGTTAAATGAAGGCATGAACGGATGAAGCAGCGTATGTACTTGGGTCTGAGCTCTAGGAGAGCCACGGACCTCCTTCCCACATTTTCTGTGTTACTTTCTTCTCCACCATATAAGTGAGATTAATACATATGCCATTTGCCAGGATATGAGATGTAAATGGGTGCTGGGGAAGTGACAAATTAGAGACACTGTCCTAGCTATCTCCCCAGGCCCTAAATTCCTGGTTTTGCCAAAGGCTCCCTGCCCAGGGACAGATGCTGCTCTCTCTCTTGCCAGCTTGCTGTGCTGACAGCTCTAATTGCTAAATGAACAGTCTATGTTTCCAGAGGGGAGAGACGTTCTCAAAAGACTGTCTGGGCTCCTGCAGCCCTGGAACGGGAACACTGTGTTGTGCAATCAGAAACTACCACCTCAGCAGCAAAGGTCAGCACTGGATTTCCATTACAAGAAGGGTAAATTTGGAGCCTGCAGGTATTCTTGGAATTTCACTTCCCAGAGTATAGTGGGATCCTTCTGACCACTGGGAATGTGGATGAGCTTTGCTTTCAGTATGCAGGCTACTGGAAAATAATGGCTTGCAAAAAATAAATTGGAAAGTGGTGGTGAGATTTATGGGCTCTGCAAACATATTCATGACATGACTCTTTAAAGTCCATCCATAAATAAATAATTCTTGGGCATGTACATATGAGGTAGAGAAATCCAGAATTTTGAAAAATGACCCTTAAAGAAGTGGCAATTCTACTGGGGAATAAATCAGGCAGTCATAAATGCCAATTAAAAATGCTAGAAAAAAAATGATAAGGATCGCATAACAGATACTTGGAAGGAGAAATCATTACTCCTAGGGCTCTTAAAATAGATGAACTGGAAAAGGAATATTTAGATTTTTGAAATCAGGAGAGACCTAAGAAAGTCCTGGTATAGAAATTTGGAAAGTATTTTATCAGCCATCTTTAATCTTAGATTTGCTCTGCAAGGTCTATGTTAAAGACATTTGGCCAATGTTTCTGGTCAACATCGATAATTGATACCCTATGTTTTCACCCACACAGTGTTGACTTCTCATTAGTAAAATTATTTGACACATAGCTATATTTTAGGTTCTGATAGAGCTATTGATAGAAGCTAATGCTTTAGCTTTTTATTTATAACTTTTTGTTTGTTTGTTTTTGAGACAGAATCTCACTACATCACCCTCAATAGAGCGCTGTGGCATCACAGCTTACAGTAACCTCAAACTCTTGGGCTTAAGCAATTCTCTTGCCTCAGCCTTCCAAGTAGCTGGGACTACAGGTGCCCACCACAAAGCCCAGCTATTTTTTTGTTGCAGTTGTCATTGTTTAGCAGGCCCAGGCAGGTTCGAACCCGCCAGCCTCAGTGTATGTGGCCAGGGCCCTATGCACTGAGCTATGGGCACCTCCTTATTTATAACTTTAATTAACAACAATATTTAAGGCTGAACGCAGTGGCTCACACATATAATCCCAGCACTTGGGAGGCCGAGGTCGGTGGATTGCCTGAGCTCACAGGTTCAAGACCAGCCTCAGCCACAGCAAGAACTTGTCTCAAAAAAAAAAGGCTCAGCACCTGTAGCTCAAGAGGCTAAGATACTAGCCACATACACCAGAGCTGGTGGGTCCGAATCCAGCCCAGGCCTGCCAAACTACAATGACAACTACAACCAAAAAATAGCTGGTCATTGTGGCAGGCGCCTGTAGTCCCAGCTACTTGGGAGGCTGAGTCAAGAGAATCACTTAAGCCCAAGAGTAGGAGGTTGCTGTGAGCTGTGATGCCCTTGCACTCTACTAAGGGTGACATAGTGAGACTCTGCTATAGAAATTTGGGAAGTATTTTATCAGCCATCTTTAATCTTGGATTTGCTCTGCAACAAAAAATATCTGGGTTTTGTGGCGGGCACCTATAGTCCCAGCTACTTGGGAGGCTGAGGCAAGAGAATCTTTTCAGCCCAAGAGTTTGAGATTGTTGTGAGCTGTGATGCCACAAGGGCGGCCAAGTGAGACTCTGTCTCAACAACAAAAAAAAGAACAATATTTTTAAAAACTAAACAGTAGGGCGGCGCCTATGGCTCGTCGAGTAGGGCGCTGGCCCCATATACCGAAGGTGGCGGGTTCAAACCCAGCCTCGGCCAAACTGCTAAACAGAAAACTAGCCAGGCGTTGTGGTGGGCACCTGAAGTCCCAGCTACTCAGGAGGCTGAGGCAAGAGAATCGCCTAAGCCCAGGAGTTGGAGGTTGCTGTGAGCTGTGTGACGCCATGGCACTGTACCGAGGGTGACGAAGTGAGACTCTGTCTCTAAAAAAAAAAACTAAACAGTACTCTAAGCAGCCCAATAGTCAAATCCTGTACCCAAAATTAGTTAAAATGTTGTCATATTTACTTCATATATGTGTATATATTGCTAAACCATTTTGAAGCTTATTTAAATTATTGTTTATAATTTATTCTTAAATATTTTATCTGTAAAAAAATTAAGAATATCTCTCTGTTAATCACCATATCACTATTATAACCAACATAATTACAATAATTCCCTAATGCATCCAGTACATATTTATATCATTTTACTTTTTTTATTATTATTTTATTATTTTATTTTTTTAGAGACAGAGTCTCACTTTATCGCCCTTGGTAGAGTGCCGTGGCATCACAGCTCACAGCAACATCCATCTACTGGGCTTAGGCAATTCTCTTGCCTCAGCCTCCCAAGTAGCTGGGACTACAGGCACCTACCACAACACCTGGCTATTTTGTTTTTGTGGCAGTTTGGCCAGGGCCGGGTTTGAACCTGACACCCTTGAGATATGGGGCCTGCACCCTACCTACTGACCCACAGGTGCCATCCCAGTACATATTTATATTTTCCCAACTATTTCAAATGTATTTTACAACTCTTTTTAGCTTATTGTTTATTTTATTTTTTATTTTTTATTGTTGTTGCAGTTTGGCCAGGGCCAGGTTTGAACCCGCCAGCCTCGGTACATAGGGCCGGCGCCCTACACACTGAGACACAGGTACCTCCCTTAGCTTGTTGTTTAAATAGTCATTGACATCATCATTACCATTAAATAACTATCATCAATATAACATATACATATATTCTTAGTTATATAATGTCCCCTCCTATCTGTGCCCTTACATCTGGCCAACTTATTCAAGCACCTTGAAGTTACACTTAACACAATGCAGCTTTGGATATTCAGCCCTCCCTCTTTATTTTTATTTTATTTTATTTTATTATGATGATTATGATTATTATTATTATTTTTTGTAGAGACAGAGTCTCACTTTATCACCCTGGGTAGAGTGCCGTGGCGTCACACTGCTCACAGCAACCTCCAGCTCTTGGGCTTAAGCGATTCTCTTGCCTCAGCCTCCCTAGCAGCTGGGACTACAGGCGCACGCCACAGCGCCCGGCTATTTTTTTTGTTTGTTTGTTTTGCAGTTCGGCCGAGGCCGGGCTTGAACCCGCCACCTTCTGTATATGGGGCCGGCGCCCTACTCGCTGAGCCACTGGAGCCGCCCTTATTATTTTTTTTTTTTGTAGAGACAGAGTTTCATTTTATCTCCCGGGGTAGAGCGCCGTGGCGTCACACAGCTCACAGCAACCTCCAGCTCCTGGGCTTAGGCAATTTTCTTGCTTCAGCCTCCCTCCCGAGTAGCTGGGACTACAGGTGCTGGCCACAATGCCCAGCCATTTTTCTGTTTTTGCAGTTTGGCCAAAGCCGGGTTTGAACCTGCCACCTTTGGCATATGGGGCCGGCGCCCTACTCAATGAGCCACAGGCGCCGCTCTTTATTTTATTTTTTTTTTGAGACGAATCTCATTTTGTCATCCTTGGTAGAGTGCCGTGACATATCTCACAGCAACCTCCAACTCTTGGGCTGAAGAGGCTCTTGCTTCTGCCTGCTGAGTAGCTGGGTATATAGGCACCCACTACAATACCCGGCTATTTCTAGAGACAGAGGTCTCGCTCTAGCCCAGGCTGGTCTCGAACTCCTGAGTGCTGGGAGTACTGGCATGAGCCACAGCCCCTGGCCTAGCCCTCCCTCTTTAGAATCCTGACTAGAACCACTTCCTCCCTACTAACCCACCCACCCACATTTTTTTTTCTTGCCTTTGTTCCTTACCTTCCTTTTATCTGGCTCCTAATTTTCTAGCTATGTCTGCTTTTTGTCACACCTCAGGCCTGACACAACTTGCCCTCTCCAGTCTTGGCCATAGCTCTCTACTGAACAGTTTTGGACCCTCCCTCTGGATCTTTTTCTTTCAGCTGTTCTATCCTAACTGACCTAACCAGCACCAACATCAGCCACATTATGCCTTTAATTTCTACTGGGGCCCCATCTGGGGGGATGGAACATTTTTGCACTTAAGTGGAGAGTGGAGGGAGCTTCCAGCACCAAGTGGAGGATCTGTCAGCCTTGACCTGCCTTGCTACATACAACTAGTCATTCTTTCATAGCCTCATTCCTAATGCCCACATTCCCACCTGACATCTTCAGATTGTTGGTGAACAATATATGTAGTGCAGTGCTCCAGGTTTTAGCTACCAGAAGGGATTTTCTGCATTTCATTTGTACCTTAAAGTCCACTCTCCTTAAAAACTAGTTGAGGAGCCAGGCATGGTGGCTCATGCCTATAATCCCAGCAACTCAATAGGTTTAGCTAGGGAGATCACTTGAAGCCAGAAGTTCAAGACTATCCTCAACGACATAATGAGACCCTGACTCTAAAAAAAAAAAAAGAGAGAGAGGCGAAAAGAGGAAGCAATACTTCTAAGGTTGAAATGTTGGGAGTGATGCATTGAGAAAGGGCAGTGACCTCAAAGAACAAGAACACTTCATTCCAGGTGTTTGTGGAGGCAGTTTGTACGAGCCAGCTGCTATCAATCTTACATGCTGCCCCCTCTGGGGGGGGCGTGGTCTGGGGGGGGTCTGGGATCTCTCCAAGCTGAAGGCTATCAACCAGATTATCTCCCGAAGGACTCATGCCTTCCACCCCCCAGCATTGCTTGGACCCCAGAGCATCAGCTCCCCTGCCACTTCAGTGACAGAGGTTCCAGATGTAAACTACCTACAAGGACGCTGAGGGGCTCTCCTGTCATCAGCCCCCTCCCTAGGACAAGTATCTACTTGAACTTGTGCCCAGCCTGAGCTCTAGCCAAACAGCTGCACTCTTTTCTGAAACTGAATCTCTTCTCACAAACCATAACACCAATTCCATAGCCAGACCCTATTGACCTTTATAATGTAAAAACTTGGCTCAGCGCCTGTGGCTCAATGGGCTAAGGCACCAGCCACATACACCTGAGCTGGTGGGTTCGTATCTAGCCTGGGCCCACCAAACAACGACGGCTGCAACCAAAAAATGGCCGCGCATTGTGGCCGGCGCCTGCAGTCCCAGCTATTTGGGAGGTGGAGGCAGGAGACTCGCTTGAGCCCAGGAATTGGAGTTTGCTGTGAGCTGTGATGCCACAGCACTCTCTCCAGGATGACAGCTTGAGGCTCGGTCTCAAAAAAAAAAAAAATAATAATAATAATGTAAAAAACTCCTACCAGGAGGCGTGAATCCCATGTACTCAATTTTGATATGAGGACAATTAATGACATGGTGGGGATGGGGGAATGGAAGAGCAGAGAGAGAAAGAATGAGGGAGGGGTGTGGGAAAGGAGGAGCAGAGAGAGGAAAGGAACGAGGTGGGTGGGGTCTTGGTGTGTGCCACACCTTTTGGGGGCAGAACAGGATTGTAAGAGGGACTTTAGCTAACAAATGCAATCAGTGTAACCTGGCTTCTTGTACCCTCAATGAATCCCCAATAATAAAAAATAAATAAATAGGGCGGCACCTATGGCTCAAAGGAGTAGGGAGCTAGCTCCATATGCCGGAGGTGGCGGGTTCAAACCCAGCCCCGGCCACAAATCACAAAAAACAAAAAATATATAAATAAATAAATACATAAAAAACTCCTACCAGGACTACCAAGGCCTCAACATAGCTCATGGCCATATTGGGGGACACTTGATATTACTAATGGTTCATTCACTCCTGTCTTACCCTGACAGCAGAACTAATTGACTCATTCAGAAGGTGAGGTGATTTCTTAAGTCCTTGGAAGTTGCTCTATGATATGCTTTGTTTATCTCTGCTTTGACCTTTTTGAGCCAGGCTGATGTTATTGTTTATTTGTTTGTTTATTTTTTGCAGAGACAAAGTCTCACTTTATTACCCTTGGTAGAGTGCCGTGGTATCACACAGCTCACAGCAACCTCCAGCTCTTGGGCTTAGGCGATTCTCTTGCCTCAGCCTCCCAAGTAGCTGGGACTACAGGCACCCGCCATAAAGCCCGGCTGTTTTTTTGTTGTAGTTCGGCCAGGGCCGGGTTTGAACCCGCCACCCTGATATATGGGGCTGGCACCCTACCCACTGAGCAACAGGCACCGCCTCAGGCTGATGTTTTATAGTCTCTAGACCAATGGTTCTCAACCTTCCTAATGCTGCAACCCTTTAATACAGTGCCTCATGTTATGGTGACCTCAACCATAAAATTATTTTCGTTGCTACTTCATAACTGTAATTTTGCTACTGTTATGAATCATAATGTAAATATCTCATATGCAGGATGGTCTTAGGCGACCCCTGTAAAAGGGTCATTTGAACCCCAAAGGGATCGCGACCCACAGGTTGAGAACTGCTGCTCTAGACTCTTAGCTTATAGCAAAGTTATGGGATCAAGTGCATCCTGGGAAGACATTAGGTCTGTTAACTGCAACAATGTACCCATTCTCATGGAAATTGATCCAAGTGAAGGTCAAATATTATCCCAGGGAATAGGAATTCCAGCTTTTAGCCACCAGTTCCTGGAGGCTCAGTGTCTAAGGCTGGGGACACACACATCCCATTGTGTCTTATAGCAAATGCCACATGCAGGATAGTCTGTTCACGCTAGACAGGCTGCTTCTCTTTAATGTTCTAACTGTTTACTCAATAGCCAAAGCTGCCAGTGGACACTCTTTACCTAAGACTCAGGGGGCATCATGTGCTTAACCATCATGCTTCCTGACTAGTTATAACCAACCCTGAATGTGGTCTCCAAATCCCGGCATCAAAAATGACATCCTGCACATGACTGCTACATGAGACTTCACCCCAAAGGAATGCCTAGGAAGCCTGTGGAATTAATGCGTGCTCTCCAACTCCCAGGGCTTCTGTGAATGTTTCTGACCCAATCCTCCCTAACAATGACACGTCCTATCTTGGACCTTATCTGCACCCCCATAACCAATCTATCAATCAAATCTTCCTCCACAGAGGACTTAGTTATTTGACTTCTGACCTAGCCCCTAGTTTGTTTCTCAGTCTAGAAAGCTACATTCTTGTCCATCTGAACACCTCCCAGAACACATAGTGAGGACCAAAAGCTCAAAGAGAAACTTTCATCAACATAAGTATGCCTCTGAAGCTCTCATCATCCTTACAGGGTTTGTGTCCAATAGTTTGCTCATTCTCACTAATCAGAGCACCTGCATTACGTTCATAAATCCTCCCTACTACCAACCTGAAGCTCCACAAACTCTGTGGCAATTATGCTTCAGCCACTTTCATACCCACTTGACCTTGAGCCTTCAAACCCACCAGACCATCCTGTGGATCAGAGCTGAGAAAATAATAAAGACAAGTATTATTCATTTTAATTTGGTTCCTTCCTTAGAAATTAGCTAGTATCCTCTGAATTTTATTTCCAACCTGTTCTCATGCCAATCCACATTTTAGCACTCTAGACCAGGGGTCCTCAAACTTTTTAAACAGGGGGCCAGTTTACTGTCCTGCAGATCGTTTGAGGGCCGGGCTATAGTTTAAAAAAAAAAAAAAACTATGAATAAATTCCTCTGCACACTGCACATATCTTATTTTGAAGTAAAAAAACAAAATGGGGGCGGTGCCTGTGGCTCAAAGGAGTAGGGCGCTGGCCCCATATACCAGAAGAGGTGGGTTCAAACCCAGCCCTGGCCAAAAACTGCAAAAAAAAAAGGGGGGGGTGGGAACAAATACAAATACAATATTTAAAATGAAAAAAAAATAAGGCACCCCCTATCTGCAAAATAAAAAAAAGACCTCCTAACTTCAGGAAAAAAAGGCTCCCCTTAACCACAAAAAAAGACCCTACTAACTGCAAAAAAAAAAAAAAAAAAAAA
>CAUYON010169209.1:0-27266 GCA_963573935.1 Arctocebus calabarensis
AAGCAATTCTCTTGCCTCAGCCTCCCTAGTAGCTGGGACTACAGGCGCCCGCCACAACATCAGGCTATTTTTTAGAGACAGGGTCCTGCTCTTGCTCAGGTTTGTCTCGAACTCATGAGCTCAGGAAATCCACCCGCCTCAGCCTCCCAACTGCTGGGATTACAGGCATGAGCCACCGCGCCCGGCCCCCAGTTTTTCCTACAAATCTTCACCAAATGACTTATGTAGTTGGCTAGTCAAACTATAAAAGGTTATAATTTACATTTGTTTCTTTTCCTCAACCTTTTATCCTGAAAAATGTGGAGTCTGTAAAAAGAGCAGCAAGAATAATACAACAAACACCATATATTCTTTTCCTAGATTCACCAGTTGTTAATATTCTGTAACACCTGCTTTATTTCTGTCACTATATACAGACACATACACAGATTTGTCTACTTACATATTGTTTCTAAAGCATCTGAGAGATGACCACGGTCATCGTACTTTGCTCCTAAATACCTCAGAATGTATTGCCCTGTATCTCCTAAGAACAGGGACGTTCCCCAACAAAACTACAACAATGATCACATTCAGAAAATTTAACACACAAATATTATCTACTATACCTATGTCTAATATTTTATATTATCTATATAGGTACATATATCTAACACAAAGTAATTATACCAATAGTGTCTATTACAGCTGTATTTACCTTCAGATCCAGTCAAAAATCATACATGTTTTATTTCAGGTATCTTTACTCTTTTTTCATCTAGATTCCCCAGGCTTTATATTTTTCTTTTATAAAACTAATATATTTTAAGAACACAGGTCAGTTAAAAAATGTTTTTTACATTTTTAGGGGACTTCTCTCAATGGCTCTGCCTGGTTGTTTCATCATGATCAGATCCAAGTTAAATATTTTTGTCAGGGACACAGCAGAGGAGATGTGTGTCTCTCCATGTGTTGCACTGTTCCTTAATTGGTGATGTTTGCTTGACATCAGATTTTCTTCAGAAAGTTAAACTATAGTTTGTAAAGTATGTATGTTTATATATACTATGTGTGAGGGATGTACATATATACATACCTTTTTAAAAAACAGACATTTTAGATTTAGCTGAGTTTCATGAAACAAACACATCCTCACTAAGCACAACACACTTTTCTGTTCTAAAAATATTTTTTGAAAAAATACTTGTCTTGACCTACTTAATGTCTTGGCAGGGTGTAGTTTGCAAAACACTGCTCTGGGTCACGAGTACATGCCTACAATTTAGTTTAGATATTCAGTCACACATAAGAAATGAAACGGTCTCAAAATACTGAGAATTAAAAAGATCAATTTGGCACACAAATACGACTGCTAAGTAGAACGAGGCTAGTCTTCCAACAGCCCTGGAATGATGCGTGTTATGAACAAACAATAGTATTCACTCATAAGAAGTCTCTGCTAAAAATACCAACACTGACAAACTATTCAGTGAGGCATTTTATAGTCCATGCTCTCACTCAATCTTTACAGCAACCCGTTGAAGTTGGTACTATGTACATTTTACATGTAAGGAAACATGCTCAGAAATGGTAAGTGACTTGATCAAAGAAAAGTCTCTTGACATCAATGATCTCAGTAGGAGCACCAAGCATGGTATCGTGTCCCAAAGGAAGGAAGAAGGAAGACTCACCATCTGACAATGTCTGAACAGCAACATCTTGTGTGGAGACTCCAGGACCGTGTCTGTTGTAGGCCACCACTCGGAAACTATACTCTCTATACTTTTTCAACCCATTAATGGTATAGGAGTGACTTGAAACATCAACATCCTTGAACAAAATAAAATACTGTGTATATATGCAACTCAGGAGAAAAAAAAGCTGTGAAATAAAGAACTATATAAATTCTATATTCTATGCAATACAGACTTTTAGTCCTTCTTATGGGATGTTATTTAATAGTCTAAGCAGATTAATCAAACAGTGACAATTTACTTAAGACATATTGCTTAATGTTTACTGATTCTTGCTGGTAAAAACTACAGAATCAATTTTGGTACAAGGAAAAAGATTCTAACTTTTTATTTCCAGTATACAATCTTCTTTTCCCCCCTCAGATTTCCAGTCAACTATCTATTGGGTTTGGGAGATATATTTCAACTCTATTATTCCAGTTTGAAAAATTGTTTTATTTCATACCTGTTCTTTATCAGTCCCTTTTTCCATGTAGTACAATTTGTAATTTTGAATTTCTCCATTGCCAGACATTGGTGTTTCCCATGTGACAGTGATTGAAGTAGGTGAAGTTGCATATGCTCGAATATTAGGTGCTGGGCCAGGGAGCTGAACTAGAAAGGAAATTTCAAGAGAGCAAGAAATAAACGAAACTTACTGCATACAGTAACCATTCTTGGCAACACTGTCACATTGGACATGTTTCAAAAATAATAAAAGGTAAGAAGACAATTTATTTGATTAAGTAGTTTTAGGATAATGTATCAATGTAATTTTCCTTTTTATGATTCAAATCAAAACCAGAAATTATTTGTGAAGTAGCAGTAATTTATTCAAAACAAGGGAAAAACGTACCCTCATAACTCTTCTTGTGATTTATAAAAGCCTCGTTTTGCACACAAAAGCAACCACCACAAAAAAGAGACCCACCTTTCGTCAGATACTGTGGCAGGCACTAGCGGAGTTCCTGCCCACAAAAATTTCCTGTCCAGCGGGGCAGTCAGACATGTAAACAGTTTTTAAAAGTCATAAGAAGTGTTACTAGATTTAGGTAATGGCTGTAATGAAAAAAGAAAAGTAAACAATGCTGCTTTGGGAAGCACTGGGCAGGGAAGGCAAGGCACTGCAGACTTCTTGAAGTCAAGAATGAATATTCTTCTCAGACACCCAGGGGAGGGACTCACTCAGGAGGACACATGAAAATACAGTGTGGGGTGCTTAGCCTGGCTGAAATGCAGGACAGATGGAGACACAATGCCGACAGGGGCAAGTAAGACAGTGAGGAGCCTCTGCAGATAGGAGGTGTTAGTTACTAAAAGATTATAAGCAGGAGCATGATGTGATCAGATGTGTTTAAAAAGGACATGTAAACACAGGCACAGAAGGAAAACAGTAAAGGAATGATTCTAGACAGAGGAACAATAATCGTTTTTTTGAAAACAGCTATTACTTATTGAACAGTTTTAATCAGTCAAGCATTAAGTCCTTTACATGTACCCTCTCATTTATGAGATGGGCATTATTATCATCTCCTTTTACAGATGAGGTGCTCAGGTTAACAACCTTTCCTAAGTGATGGGAAAGCTAGTTAGTGGTAGAGCCAGGAGTTGAACGGTTTCTGAGTCTAAGACACAGGCTCAAGACCAATAAAGAGATTATTACAATACCCTAATGGCAAGATGTATGTGATTGGGAAGACTGAATCACTGGCTGCTTGGACAACTGTCTAGCTGGTTTTAACTCCTACAAGGACTCACACACCTACTCTTTTACTACACTCTTTTTGTCTGTTATACACAAATTCTGGATAGCTGCCTATGCCTACACTTTGGTAGACATTCTATATTTGAAAACAACTTCTCTGGCAGTAGTGTTTCTGTGACAGACATCCATTAGATTTAAGAGCTGGGAAAGGAAAAAAACTAACAAAATGTAAAACAAATTGGCTTTCTTGAATAACAGCACCATAGTATGGAAGATTAGATTTGCTACCAAAGTACTGAATATGGTTACTCTGATAGTTGTTTGCTTTAGTTCTGAAATCATGTTATTCACTTAATGTTAAGAATGTATTTTATGCAGCCTGACAGGTGGGATTTCTTGCACTTCTGCTGCTATGGAAAAGTTTCCTCTAACTTATGAAAGGGGAAGAAAAACAACAGTCTCTAAATTCTCTTGAAATCACTTTCAATATATTCATTGGCTAAGCACAGGCAAATATGATTCTTAAAAAAGGTGCTAATGAATTCTTTCATTTCAACTGTACAGTGGCATAATAAGTGGGGAAAAAAATTTAAGTTAGTTTGTGAAGCTAAATATGTAAAATATTTTCTAAGGGCTGACTCCAACATTTATGCCTCCCACACACAAGCTGAATATCTCCAGATGAAATGCAAATCTTTCTCACTAACTGCTGTTCCTTTGCCAAAACATGCTATAGTCTCTCTCCATCCCTAAAATACCCTAGCCAGAACCTGATGCCCTTTCCTCTCATGTTCTTATTGAACTACTTCTTTAGCCAAACACCTTGAAGAAATGACGAGGCTGCCTACCTCCTACAATATGGACACCGTGTGCTCTTGACTATTTACTTGTCACCCTCTGGCACCAGTCAGTAAACCCCAGGGAGACAGAAGAGTCGTGCTAATCTTCATATGTCAACTATCTCACACAGCAACTGGGACAGGGCAGGCACTCAATAAATCCACTCTTCCTTACATCTTGTCTTTCCTCTCTAAATTTGACAATGCCTTCCCAGTTCAGTGGTTCTCAGGACAGAACCCTTGCTCTGGACCACCAGTGGTCTTTCCCCTCCTTTTCACCATGACTCATCTTACATGTGCACTGTCTGATTCTATTTCTGGGATCTGGGTCATGCAAATTCCTTCCCTAAGAATACTTGCTCTGAGTCAAATGCTTCAAGGGCAGCCTCAGGCCTCATCTCTTCCTTGGAACCTCACTTGATTGACTTATCTCCCACAGCAATTTTTCCTTGCTCTGCATTCCAATATCTCTCATGAATGATGCCTGTACATAAAAGCTAATGGAATGTAACTGAGCTCGAAGCCTAATGAAATATTTCTACTATTGTCTGAACACAGATAACTGTGAAATTCAGCATCTTTTCCTTGTAACGATATTCTTTCCTCAAGTCAAACCCCTGACTTTCTGATAGTCCTCTTGTTCATGCCTGGGTTTGATTCCTGATTTTCAATCTCTATCATACCTTTTTTTTTTTTTTTTTTTTATGAGACAGGGTCTTACACTGTTGCCAGGCTGGAGTGCAGTGGCACAATCATAGCTCACTGCAACCTGAAGCTCCTGGGCAAACGATTCTCCTGCCTCAGCCTCCCAAGTAGGCTTGGTGGAAGGTAGCCACCATGCCTGGCTAAGTTTTTAAAACACTTTTGTAGAGATATGGTCTTGCTGTGTTACCCTAACTGGTCTCAGACTCCTGACCTCAAGAAGTCCCCCCATCTCAGCCTCTCCAAGTGCTGGGACTTGATGTGAGCCACCACCCCCTGCCTTGCCCCCCATTCCTTAGCGGGAGACGTCCTATCTGCTTCACAGTGTCTCTACTACCCACATATTACTGGTACAGGAGATAGTCAGTAAATGTTTGACGAGTAAATGATTTTCTATAGTATTACAGAGTGAAGTTCCATAGCTTCTGACTATTGATTCTGCCCAAGAGAGTAGAGTTTTAAATTAATTCCGAAGTTTCACTGGTAAACTCATTTAATCTATTTAGTTTCTTGGTCAGTAGCTTCCACAAATGTATCTCACATGCTCCTTACTCAAAATACCTTTGTTGCTTTCTTAACATAGAAAAACTAGTGCCATTAATAGTAAAATAGACTGAAGAAAGTTCTGAGGAAAAATAGCAGCTTCTGTTAAAAGAAAGCAAAAGTCTAGGGAAAAAAGCCTCAAGCAGGAAAAGTGTTAATTGATATTTCATTGCTCATAATTTTAGGCCTATAGTTTATAATCAAAACTTAAGATATACCACACAGTGATAAACCAATCTGACATTCACCTTACAGAAGATCTTAGGAACGTAATTAAAAGTAATACTATTTGTGCTTTCAGCACAAAAGACTGCAGGTCCAAAATAAAGCCTTAAAGAGATTCTAAAGAGTATGGTATATAAATAGAGGGCAATCAAGGTGACAACAATCATTAAACACCTACTTCATATGCAAGGCAGTACATGAGACATTGTGGGAAATACAAGGATGACGAAGACTCTGTGTTTGCCATAAAACAAGCAAGGTATATTATCTTAACTAAAGGAAGTGATAGTGAGTCTCAGAATTGTAAAGATACATTAGACAGAATCAGAAGATTCTAGACAGAGTCTAGGCTAAACCTTAAATATGCAGTAAAATATAAGTATGTAAAAAAGCATCAGAATTATCTTATGCAAGTTGCTTTTTTTTTTTTTTGAGACAAAGTCTTACTCTGTCACCCGGGGTAGAGTGCTATGGCATCATAGCTCACAGCAACTTCATACTCTTGGGCTCAAGCAATCCTCTTGCCTCAGCCTCCCAAGTAGCTGGGACTACTGGTGCTCTCCACAATGCCTAGCTAGTTTTTAGAGACGGGCTCTCACCTCTTGCTCAGGCTGGTCTCGAACTCCTGAGCTCAGGCAATTCACCTGCCTGGGCCTCCCAGAGTGCTAGGATTACAGGTATGAGCCACCACGCCTGGCCAATTTGCTATTTTTTGATGTAAATTAATTTTTGTCTCCCCTAACTCATAACGCCCTTGAAAGTAAAGAACTGCTATCTTCTGCTTTGTTATGGAGGGCAAGATAAATCATAAGATAGACCCACAGATAGCTCAGCCTCTAGGTAAGGCTGACAGACGCATGGAAGACTTACCCTCAGGCTGTGTTTCTACTCGTAGTGGAGCTGAACTCTCTCCTGAGCCATGCTTATTTTGAGCCATAACTCTAAAGATGTATACAGTTGCTGGCATCAGGTTTTGAATTGTTACTTGCATTTCTCCTGGACGAGTGGTATTCTCAACACGTTCCCTTTAGACAAAGGAGGATTTGGAGAAAGTGACATCAATTAGGAATATTTCTAGAATGTACAGTTTCATTTTCCACTCCACAACAAAATTTGACAGTTTAAGCTAAATTAACACTCAAAAAAGAAAAGTTTTTGAAGACAGTGAACAGAATATGGTAACTGGCAAAAGAACAAGGTCATACATATCTGACAAGCCGCTGATATTCCTGCTTGAACATTACTGACATTGTTGATCACAATCACAACTTCTTTCCAGAGCAGACATGGGGGGGGGGTGGAGGGACATTCAAATTGAAAAGCTGGTTATCAACATTGTAGGCTTTAGAAATCATTGAGTTTTAAGGAGTGATTCTTAAGGAAATTATCAAGAAATGCTATTTAGTAGATAAGAGACTCTTCATAAGAAAAAAGTTAGAGGTTGTCACTTTTTAAGTTGGGAACAAAAACATTAAAATTTTAAATGAATCCTCAATGTACCGAATCCATGAAATAAGCTAGTCATAACACTGATTTGTATAATTTATGTCTCAAAATTAATATTTCTTAGGAATTTGGATTTGAGACCAGTGTCTACCATTTTCCTCATTTGCTGGCAAAGTAACGAACTTCTCTTTCCTTCTCAACTATTTGTCCCTCTTTTTCTGACGTGGCTTTGGGGTCAAGTGCTGAACTTTTGGTAACAATTTTGGTCCCCGGATGGGTGAAATGGCACCCCAGTGAATGGCACCCTGCCGCTGCTGCAGGAGGCAGGGAACAGCCTCAATCAAAGCCATGGGTCTTTGAGGGTAAGAGAAGCTTATTTCAAGGTGAGAGAGCAAGGGACAACCCCAGCAGCTGCCAAGGCTATTTAGCTCCAGGGAACTCCTGTCTCTGTTGCCTTGAAGCAGATGCAGCTGCACGACTTGAACTGATTTGAGAAGGAAATAGATCTGCAAAGTGTCCAGTCGCCAGGCCTTTGGCTGGGAAAGTTCCCCAGTGTGAATGAGACTCTGATTCCACCCACATGCAGAGGGCGCCAGACCCTCCTGTTGGTTTTGTTTTGAGATGCCTTTTGGGATTGGAAGTCATGAGGTTGAGTGGAAGTAGGGAACCTGGTTTGAGTTTGGAACTCATTGGCAGTTCCCAGGATGAGGGGTCTAGGCCACCATTTAGGAAGGTTTTCCGGCATTAGGGCATCATCTGAGGTGCCACGTAGGGTGGCACTGGTACCATCATTTGGGAAGGGCTTACTTCGAGCCCTCAGGACATTTGGGCATCATGTGATGTGCCATTTGGGGTGGCATTTATCCTCTTTGGAGTCCCACCTGTTCGACAGGCCTTGGCATTTGTGTGTTGATGATCCCTGCAATGTCTGTTATTTTTGAGTTTTGTTGCTATCATCTGGGAGGGCTTACCTTACAGCCCTGTAGGGCATTTGGAGCAACATATGAGGTACCATTTCAGGTGGCATTTGTCCGGTTTTGTGAATTTTCCTGCAATATAAGAAAGCCCTTGGGAAAAACAATTTGGAAAGAAAATGGTGTTAGGCCATGATGTTTTAGATGGTGTTGAGAAGTTTGATACTGTTTGTGTTTGTGAATTTATGCAACATTTATCTGAGTTTTTGTATTGTAATACCACTTATCTGGAGTGTGAGGACAAGTGGGGATTGCTTAATTTCGATTTAGGGGGACATTCTGTGTTTTTGGCCATCTGTCTGTCTTCTTTTGGAAAGCTTGCATTCATTCATGTCTTTTGCCCACTTTGTTTGTGGGGTTGATTTGGTTTGACTCAGTCCTGTCTGTTGACTTTCGATGTTGCTGTGATTGCCTTTTGGGTCTTCTCTGTGGATTGTTTGCCTAGGCTGACATCTGTGGGAGTTTTTCCAGTGATTTCTTCCAGAATTCCTATGGGTTATGCCTTGGTTTGAGTTCCTCGTCGATTGTGAATTAATTTTTGTTAGGGGTGAGATGTGCAAATCCTGTTTCAATCTTCCACACGAGCTGTCTCATTGTCCCAGCACCATCTGTTGAATGGGGATTCTTTCTCTCAGTTTACGTTGTCTGCCTTGTCAGGGATCAGAAGGCAGTAAGGTGATGGTTTTGTATCTGGATTTTTCTGTTCTGATCCATTGGCCTGTGTGTCTGTCCTTGTGCCTGTGCCATGCTATTTTGACTGCTGTGACCCTGTTTGGGTGGTCCTCATGATTTGTCCTTTTAGCTTAGGGTTGCTGTGATTGTTTGAGCTCTTTTCTGGTTCCGTGTGAAACGTGGAAGTATTTTTTCTAGATCTGTGAGAATGATGTCAGTGTTTTTGTGGGGACTGCACAGGGTCCGTGGATCCCTTTGGGTGGTGTGGACATTCTGGTGGTGTTGACTCTGCTGGTTTTCCATTTGTTGGCATCTCTATTTCCTCTCTCATGGCTCATGGTTCTCCCTGTAGATGCCTTTTGCTCCTTGGATGGATATATTCCTGGATGTTCTGTTTTCTTTGTTGCTGTTATGAAGGTTTTGACTCTTTGGTTTGGTCTTAGCTTAACTGTTGCTGCTGTATAGGAGTGCTATTGATTTTGTATCCTGAGACTCTGCTGGATTTGTCGATTCTAGGAGTCTTATAGCAGTCTTTGGTTTTCTAGATGTAAGATCATATTGTCAGCAAAGAGTGATGGTTTGGCATCTTCTGTCCCCATTTGGATGCCCTTGGTTTCCTTCCTGGGTTTGACTTCTCTGGCTGGGACTTCTAGCACTGAGTTGAGTGGAGATGGTGAGGGTTGGCAATATTGTCTGGTTCTGAGTTTAGGTGGGAAGAATTTTAATTTTTGTCCACCCCATCACTGCCTAAAAGGAAGTGCAGTGAACCCTTGAACAACACAGGTTTGAACTGGACCGGTCCACTTGTATGATGTTCATGTGGTTTGTCATATATGGCTTTTGTGCTGAGGTATATTTCACCTATGGATGTCTTGTTTAGAGTTCTTAATCATAAAACGGTGCTGAGCTTTGTAGGGTGCTTTCTCTGTGTCTACTGAGATGATCACATAGTCTTTGTTCTTGCTTCTGTTTAGGTGGTAGGTCGCCCACCTGGTAACGGTGGATCGGTTTTCTGGTGTGCTGCTGAATTCACTTTGTTAGAATTTTGTTGAGAGTTTTTGCATCTGTATTGATGGGGACTACTGGTCTGCAGTTTTCTTTCTGTTATATCCTTTCCTGGCTTTGGTATCAGGGTGATGCTGGCTTTGTGGAAAGAACTGGGGAAGACTCATTTGTTCTCAATGTTATGAAGCAATTTCATAGTGTGGGTGCCATTTCCTCTTTTTAGGTTTGACAGAGATCATCTATAAAGCTATCTGGTCTAGGACTTTCTTCAGTTTTGTTTTAGTGTGTTTGCGAGTTCTACTTCACAAGTGTTTTTATAGTAAGCAGGGATGTTTTGTGTTTCTGTGGGATCAGCTGTAATATCTCCTTTTTCAAGTCTGATTGAGCTACTGGGGTCCGTACTTTTCTGTTTTTGGTTGATTTAGCAGGAGGCCTGTCAGTTTTGTTTATCTTTCCAGGGAGCCAGGCTTTTTGTTTCATTGATGTTCTGTATAGTTCTTTTGTTACTGATTTCTGTTAGTTCTGGTCTGACCTTGGTCATTTCACTTCTTCTATTGGTTTCTGGATTGGTTTGCTCTTTTTAAATTCTTTGAGATGATTTATTAGATTGTTGATTTGTGATTTTTTACTAGTGTCTTCACCATTGCCTCTTCTTCCCCAAATTAATCTCAACTGGCCTTTACGTGCCTTTGTTGAAGGAGAACTGAACTGTCTTATGTGTAGGTAAATGAAGTTTCAAACAGAATGGAAAATAAATCTTTTAAAAATAAAGAAGAATGACTCCCTCTGGATGCCTCAGTTGGTTTACAGAGCCTCTATTTATATAAGGTTCAAAGGCACGTCAGGATTTCTAGGATGACCAATTCTTGAGCACAAGTTTTTACTAAGGGGTAAATTATACACTGAGGAAAATTCAGAGCTCAATGGTTGACCTGCTACCATTCCAGAGATGGAATGCTGAGCCTCAAACTCTCCATTTAAGATAAACTTAAGGTTTAAGCTATTGTTTGAGATAATCTTATTGCTTGAGATAAACTCATTGTTTATGGTATATAAAAAATACTCCTTTTGAATTATTTTCAAAGTGATCTGAAATGTTTGACAAATCTACTCACAATAATACATAAATCCTACATATTATGAGATGAAAATGTAAAAGTAGTTATCTAGGTTCTTTCCAAAGGGTAGCTCCCAGGTCCTATCTGGGGGTCCAACTCAGGTCTACAATTATGCTCAGTCTATTATGCTTACTATAACCAAACCAGATTATCTTACAAAGAGTTTTCAATAAATATCATTAAGCAACTTGGTTTAGACAAACAGTTGGTCTTTAGGAATTGTTTCACCTATCTTGAGAAAGTAATTATAGAATCCAAAACTACTCTGTCAAAGAAATTATTTTAATCTCTTGAATTAAAATTATTACTTTAAAATATTGATAATTTGCCCTAAAATTGCCAATTAAAATTTGTTTAGGTTCTACATAACCATATGCCAACTTGTTTGATTATGTGGGACTGTGCTTTCAAAGAAGTATTTTCTAATAGTTTTCTATAGTTCCCCAGATGGTTTTTTTAATTAAATTAAATTTAATTAATTAAACCAGTAGTACCCACACACATTTATAGATTTTATTTCTCTACAATCAGGTTCCCTGAAAAACAGTATTATGGGAACAAAAATTATTGCTCAGAAAACCTTGAGATATCTATAAATACTATTTTCCCTTAAGCCAAATCTCTCAATCACAGGATTTAGAAGGAGGATATCAACTGATTTCTTACACTTTGAGGTTTCTGACACTTAGTGTGATCACAAATGATCACTGCCTAAAAAGAAGTACAGTGAACCCTTGAACAACATACGTTTGAACTGGACCCGTCCTGTAAGGGGATTTTTTTAAAAAACAGTTACACTAAGTGTGTCTGCCTCTTCTGCCTCCCCTTCCAGCTCCTCCCTCTCTGCCTTCTGAGACAGAAAGACCAACCCTCCTCCTCCTCAGCCTGCTCCATGATGAAGATTTTTATAATTTACTTCCACTTAATTAACAGTAAACTTATTTTCTTTTCCTTATGATCTTCTTAATAACATTTTCTTTTCTCTAGCTTACTTTATTGTAAGAATACGGATTACACATAACATAAAAAATATGTGATAATGAACTGTTTATGTTTCTGGTAAGGCTTCCTGTCAACAGCAGGCCATTAGAGGTACATTTTTGGAGAGTCAAAAGTTATACATTGATTTTCACCTATGAACAGGGATCAGTGCCCCCAACCTCCTGTTGTTCAATGGTCAACTATACTATATTTCACACTAAACTAAAAGCTCCACTGAAGAGCACAGATTAGGTCTATTTTGATCATCTTGTACATAAAAGTTTAAACAAGTTCTTTTCTAGAAATATACTGAATGATGATGGTGCTATTTTAAACTGAAGCCAAAGAAATGGAGCTAGGGAGATAAAGTAAATACCCAGTATCTTTCTAGAAGAGAACTTGTTCAAACTTTTATGTACAAGATGATCAAAAGAGACCTAATCTATGCTCTGTTGTGAAGCTTTTTCTTAAAGTGCCTGATAGTAAGTATTTATAGTCTAAGAGGGAAAGCAGGGGATATTCAGTAGTTACTTAGATAACCCCTTTAAAAGTATAACTATTTAAAATGTAAAAACTATTCTTAGCCCCAGGGCCACAAAAATAACAGCTCAAGCTAGGGTCCATAGTTTGCTAGCCTCTTAAGTAGACTAACACATCTCTAAGGCTCCATCCACCTCTAAAATGTTATCAATATTAGGACTAACTTCCTCTTTACTCTTAATTTAATGGTTAATAAAATAAAGTGCTACTGTTCAAATTAAAGACTTTAAAAAAAAAGAAAAAGAAAAGATGAAAATTCTATAGCTGGCAAAGGAAGGACCTTGGGAATCTCGGGCAACTCAGGCATCCAATAGAATTATAGCTCATGACCAAGGCATTAGTGCCACCTGGTGGTGGAAGTGGGGGGAATTTGCAAATGCATACAGCGTACATCCTCACGTTAAATTCTTACTATAAGTTTATGAAGTAAATTAATTTTTTAAATGAGAAAATTTAAACTTTTTTAAATGAGAAAATTTTTTTAGATGAGAAAATTTAAACTTAAAAAGGTTAAGCAATTTTTTTTATAACACTAGTAGTCAGAAGATAGTTTTTTGACTTATAGAGGTCTTAACTACTTCACTGCCTCTGTTCAAAAATCATAAAGTAGTGATAAAAAGTTTTATGGTCTCTAAAAATCATTCTTTTAAATATTTCCCAAATTAATCCTATCGACTCCAAGTTGTGGCTTCCATCTTTATCCAGGTTGTCAACTATTACACATCTAGACGAACATAACTAAACTACTACTTAATCTCCCTCACTGCATTTTTTTCTCTTCGCTAATCTTATGTAGTGCTCCCAAAGTACTTCTGACATAAACTGTTGGATAAAATCACAGTGTACACTCTTTTAAACATGTAAAATGGCTCCTTCTTAGCGGGCATTGTGGTGGGAGCCTGTAATTCCAACTACTTGGGAGGCTGAGGCAAGAAAATCGCTTAAGCCCAGGAGTCTGAGGTTGCCGTGAGCTGCGAAGCATGGCACTCTACCAAGGGCAACATAGTGAGACTAAATAAATAAACAAGTAAATAAACAAATAAATAAAATGACCCCTTCCTGTCTGATTATGTCCAAATTCGTATTGGCATTCCAATATCTGGCTCCAATCACTCATTAATTTTCACAAAAAACTCTAGGCCAGGTAGGCTAGTTTTCTTGCCTTCTCATCCTTCCTACATGAGACACACAGATGCCATTGGACCCTTCCTTGCATTTACTTTACACCTACTAGTCATGTCCACCTGCCTCTGCCAATTTAACTTCTATGTTTCTCTCAACAACAACTTAATTTACTAATCATCCCTGCTTACTCCAACCCAGAATCCATTAATACAATACAGTAGAACCTCTATAGGTTGACCACCCAAAGGACTGTAACAAACTGGTCAAGATACAGATGTGGCCAACAGAAGGAACTAGACCTACTGTACTGATACATTATGTGGTGTACGTCTGGTCTATGAAAATTAGGTCAATGTAAGGAAGTGGTCAGTGTAGATTCTACTGTATTTTCAATGTAAGCAATAGAGTTTCATTAAAAAAATGAAAATTTAAAAATATATCTAGTTTTATAAAAAAGTCCCAATTCTCCTTCTTCAAAACCTCTCCTACCTGAGACCTCGCCGTGGCACGTGCTGATGGGCACCTCTCCTGCCCGAGACCTCGCCGTGGCAAGTGCTGATGGGCACCTCTCCTGTCTGAGACCTCACCATGGCACATGCTGATGAGCACCTCTCCTGTCTGAGACCTCACTGTGGCACGTGCTGATGAGCACGCATGTGCTGATGGGCACCTCTCCTACCTGAGACCTTGCGTGGCACATGCTGATGGGCACCTCTCCTACCCGAGACCTTACGTGGCACGTGCTGATAGGCACCTCTCCTGCCTGAGACCTGCCATAGCACGCGCTGATGGACACCTCTCCTACCTGAGACCTCTCTGTGGCACGTGCTGATGAGCACTTCACCAGATTTCTCCATGATAGGGATTTTCAACCTTGTCTGAAATGCTATGTGGTGCATGACTATATATTTAGTGCCCATTCCTCTATCAATGGACATTACATTGCTTAGTATGACAGACATTTCTGTATGAGTGACCAATGCATATATGTGTATACACACACACACACATCTGTATATTTATAGGACAAATACCTAGACATGCCAATTATCTGACTTGAAGGCCACGTAGATTAAAAAATTTTTAGGAAGTAGCCAAATCCTTTCTCTAAAGACTATTCTAATTTATACTGCTGCCAATAGTCTAGAGCAGATTTCTTCCCATACTTCAACTCACTGAACATTGGAGATTACTAACTTAAATTTTTAGCTAGCCTATGGATTAAAAAATGATAACTCATTATTTTGCATTTTCCAGATTTTAACTCTGGTAGGCTTTCCATTAAGTTCTGTGAATCATCTGCTTGCATCATTTGCCTCTAGGGGTATCTTATACTTGTAATTTGTAACTATGTCAGTCTTCCCTGTAATAGCTTCTGGATTTTCTACCTTCTTTTAAAAGCACTTTCCCACTACCCAAATGATAAAAGTAGTTTCTGTATTTACTTTTAGTACAATTACAGGTTTTAAAAATACTTGTGTCTTATTAATGAATCTACAATTTAATTGTCCACCAAAATGAACAATTATCTCAACATGACTTCTTGAATATTCAATCTATTATTTCTCTACTCACTGAAATTACACATTCTCTTAATAAATATTCATTTAGTGCTACTATATGCCAGGCTGTGTTCCAAGAGCTGGAGATACTTCATTGAACAAGACAGAATAAATATGCAAATAAAAGACAAAACCAGAGAATAAAGACTCTGAAAACAACAAAATAAAACAGAAGGAAAAAAAAACTACCCCCAAATAAACAAAAAATGGGTGATAGGATAACAGTGGTGTTCTGGTAAATATTTAACCATCAGCCTTGGTTTGTAGCGTTTGTCACTGTAAACGCTCCCACCATGCCCAATCTCAAGCTGCCAAGTCATGTCATCAGGTTTGCAATATTTCCTAAACTTTTAACAATTGGCTTGGGAACAAGCTGGCTCTAATACATCACCGTGCGACAGTGACTGGGAGGGCTAAGTTTAGGTGGGTATTCAGAGAAGGCCTGAGAAAGAAGATGTCATTTAAGGATGACAGATGAGAAGCCAGACATAATTACTGTGAGGGAAATGCATTTCTAGTAGAAGGCACAAGGGCAAAGAAAGGCCTTAATGTGGGGAAAAGCCTATAATGCAGAGGAATTACTAAATGCTTTCTTTCTTCTGTGAATGCCTAAAAGATTTGCAGTGTGATTTCAAGATCTATTACAGTGATACTACTTGCAGTTTGGTAGTGACGTCTTACCTTTTTATGTATAGAATTATTTCCTTATCCTTATAAAATGCAGAGCACCTAGCACAGTACTCAGGTAAACATCACCCAATGAGTAGCTCTATCTACTGGCCTAAAATGACGGTACTCAGACCTCACAAGCATAGTAAGGGGCCATGCACTTGCTGAACTTGCCGTCTGGTATTGACTACAATATAGACCAACTATGAGCACCTTAGTGGAAACATGAGCTTTATTTGGTTTGTTAGGACTCTTAACCCAAACAAGTAATTTAGCTTTCTTATTTTGGTGTAAGGTAAGAGCATAGTGAAGGAATCCAGTCACAATGTGTAAACCTAAGTTGGCATGAGGCCCGCTCCTCCCAAAGAGTTTATAATCTGGTTGGGAAAACAACACAAACACACATAATGTGACTGAAGAACAACAACTTAAGGTAGTTGTCTTAAGATCACATGTTATCAATAAAATGCCAGTATTAATGGTCCAAACACACATAGAAGGGAAATGCTACAATACATGCTAAAAAAGTTCTATGAGAACTTCATAGGGCTTAACCCAGGCTAAGAACAATTAACTGAATTTCGCATTAGCTGAGAAATGGGAAAGCAGAAAGTAACTAATGAGAATAAACTTGGAGGGAAAAGCTATAGTGATAAGAATTAGGTTGGTTTCATTATAAAGTATCTTAAATTGAGAAAAAGGAAAATCAGGTTGGGCAGACAAAATAAAAGCCAGCCTGTGGAATAAGGCAGGCTGGAGATTGCAAATATTGTTCTGTAAGCACTGCTGAGTTAGGGGTGGTGATGGAGAGAAATGTAATACAAACGCTGTTTTAGGAAAATCTGCCACAACGTTTGCATTGTCAATGAGAAATCCTCTAGCTCAGCAGCACACACCACATAAGGGTACAGGACAATATTCATTTTAGATTACTTCAATAAACTTAGTCTACCTTAATCTCTAGAATCTGTATTGACTGAATCTTATGGAAAAAGGTAGTCAGCCCTGGTTCCACCTGAATATTTCCATCTAAATAGCTCTATGCGCATCCTGAAGTCATCCCAGAAAGTCAGGAAAGAATACCAGCACATCAGTCTATTTGGAGGTTTATTAAAAAATTCCTAAAACGCACCTCAGTGATGCATTTTAGAAAGAGCATCTCAGATATCACATTTTCTGGACTGAGAATTGGTACAGATCTTGTACAACAGAAAGCTGGGCTCAGCATCACTGGGCTGGGGTGGACCAAGATACAGCCAATTGGCTCCATACATAGGCACTTACCTGGCAATTCCCTCCTTGGTGTAGAGCACAGAGTAGGTAAGGTTGTCTCCGTGAGGGTCTGATGCAGGTGTCCGCCACGTCAGTTTGATGAAGCGAGTAGAGACCAGGGAGGCCACCACATCCCGAGGAGCTGAAGGCAACGGTCCTGTTGTGGCTGGTGCTAGATGGTCAGTAGTGGCACTGGTCAGTGAAGTGGGAGGTAATGTTGGGATGGCAACATCTTGTCATGTGCAAACATTGGGGAATATGAAGGGCAAACCACGACGGTTTTAAAAAAGAGAACAGAAAGAACAAAAATAAAAAAGAAATAAACAAAACCATGATGGGAAATAAAATAAAATGAATGAACATAAAAAAGGCCATTAAACTGAAGGCTATCATGCAGGCCAGGGGTAACTACCGCACACTAATGGGCCCTATTCCAGACTCATTGCTGTAGAGCAGGCAGACCTTCTGACCACTATAATGGGTATGGGTAAGGGGCAAGGATAGTGACAGCTGAGAATAAAGTATCTCACAGAAGGACACAGCAGTGCCCGTCTAATATTTCTTTTCAATCTTGAAAATAGCATGCAACATCTGTCAAACTTTGCCAGTAAATGACAAGACTTCAGTATTTTCTTCTACTTTAACATGCGGAATGTGTTAGTATGGATGAGTGCGTTACACTCAATATGGGCCCAAGGCTGTCGTGGCTTCGCTGTAGAGCTCTGTGTGTCTCCAGCTCTGTAGGAGACTCAAGAGCCATGTCTTCCACTGCAGTCTAGTATTAAACCCTGCTCTCGGATTAAGTGACACCAGAGAAGGTTGACAAACTTCCTTAGTTGGCTAAATTCAACTTCATGTGCTATCTTATCAATTCATTTAACAATGGTAGCATAAAATTCTGAATCAAAAATTCCAAAGTCACAAAAACACAACAGTTAGACAGCGTCTCTGTTTGCTGAGATCCTTACTGCAATGTAGGTTACAGTGGCCTGAAGACCCCACGGACTGCATGGAGAGATGAAGCAGTGGTCAGCCAAAGCTCTGCCGGTCAAAAACCTCCATTTGCACCCCTGCAGCCATGGGTAATTTTATTCCATCCTACTGTTGGACAGTCCTGATTATAGAAATTTATTCCTAATAGTGAACCTAAAATCTCCTTCACTTTGGGGTCAGAAACGTTTAATCCGAAAATTTGAAACTAAGAATTTGTTAGAATTGTGTCTTTTCCTTCATGGACAAATTAGAAGAAGAGAGGCAGAAGAAAATATGAAAAAATAATTGTGGATCTAGTTTTGAATGAAATGGTAGAGCAACACCCTCCTGGAAATGTCTGTGAATCACAAGAGAGTCTCAAGTGAGGCATTCTGAATAAGTATGTCAGCTGTAATCAATTCTCTAATGACGTTTCTAGGTTAGTGGAGAAGGAAGAAAGAGTAATCCAATAGCTACCATTTACTCAACACCATGAGGCACACTGGCTCTTTATATAGATGATCCAATCTTTATAGCAACTCTATGAAATAGGTACTGTCACTATATTCCTATCTTACACAGAGGGAATGACAGGGCTAAATCAGATAACAAATGGTAGAGTAGTAGAACCAAGTTTTAGTTTTGGTTTTAGTTTACGAGGCCTCTGGATTTAGCCAACAGAAGCCTAGAAACTTGAGTTCCAGTCCTGGTTGTGCCCCCTTGGCTGAGTCATTTATTCTCTCTCATTCTTTCCTTTTTCCCTCCCCCACCAACAGTGCTTTTAAGAGTGCAGAATGCTATCAAAACGTACGATTATGCAGTTCTAGTTCCAATGTAATTAACAAACTTCGCTGCAACAAGTGCCAATTTTCTTTTTGAAACATAAATTTTGTTCTTTCTTCATAACCTTTTTGAAAGTAGATTAGTTTTGAAATTTCTTTCAAAATTTCTAAACTCCTTCAAAAGGTAAGAATGTGTCATGCAGGCTCGGGGCCTGTGGCTCAATGGTCTAAGGTGCCAGCCATGTACATCAGAGCTGGCAGATTCGAATCCAGCCCGGGCCCACCAAACAATAATGACGGCTGCAACCAAAAAAAATGGCCTGGCGTTATGGCGGGTGCCTGTAGTGCCAGCTACTTGGGAGGCAGAGGCAGGAGAATAGCTTGAGCCCAGTAATTGGAGGTTGCTGTGAGCTGTGATGCTACAGCACTCTACCTAGGGTGACAGCTTGAGGCTCTGCCTCAAAAAAAAAGAAAGTAGCATGCAAACTGTTCTTTCTTTCTGGCTCTTCATTACCTTATGTTAAGGAATCTACTAAATTAGTATTTCCCAAGAAGGTTCATGGTATCATTATTTAGAAATTCATTATTCAGAAGTGAGTCAGGTTTACATGGTACTTATTATTCTAAATATAGTAGCAGTGTAAACAAAGGCACTGTCCCACTGAGCATTACTTTTGGGAAATCTTAACAGATATGCCATAAAAAAAAAAAAAAATCAGATCTGGGAGATTGCGGAGATCTGCCACACATACCACAACGTTAGACTCTTGGTGATTCTATAGGAGAAAAAGCTGTTCTGTTTGTTAACCTTGCAGTTCTCATTTTTATTGGATCATTAAATCCCCTTTTCCCCAAATAATAATCCAGCTTGAGGAACTCTGAATTAAATGCTACCTGAGATAGTGTCTATTAGAGAGTCCCTTTAAAAGACCCTCCAGTGGTTGCTCAACTAGTCCAGTAGGCAGCTGATTTCATGTTTTGTTTTGTTTTTTTGAGGCAGAGCCTCAAGCTGTCACCCTGGATAGAGTGCTGTGGCATCATACCTCACAGCAACCTCTAATCCTGGGCTCAAGCGAGTCTCTTGCCTCCACCTCCCAAGTAGCTGGGACTACAGGTGCCCGCCACAACGCCCGGCCATTTTTTGGTTGCAGCCGTCATTGTTGTTTGGCAGGCCCCGGGTTGGATTCAAACCTGCCAGCTCAGGTGTACGTGGCTGGCGCCTTAGCCTGTTGAGCCACAGGCGCTGAACCGCTGATTTCATATTTTATATTTAATAATTAAAATGTAGTAAGTTTGTTATAAAAATAATGTATACAATACAGACACATTCAAAGTAAAAGGATTAAGGTTCCATTTTCCATTATCTCCAAAATACTTCTATTAATAGTTTGCTACATATTCTTCTAAATACTTTTCTTTTTAATGGCACACTTATGTATACCCATAAATATGGGAATAAAATGATACTGAATATGCTGCTTTGCAAATGGCTATCTGACGTAACATGCCTTCAGGAGCTTCCAACATCGCCGCGTAGCACCACAGACTTCATCACTTCTCAGTGAGAGGGTTCTATACTACAGACACATCACTATTTAATCATTCCCTCCTTGTTCCTTACTCTTGGGCTGTTTCCATTACTTAATTCTTTTGGCTACTACAAGCAATGCTCCTATTTTAACTTCATTATACATGTATCTTTGTGTACGTGTGTGAATATTTCTGTAAGATAAATTCTTAGAAGTGAAAATGCCGAGCCAAAGGTTTGTGTATTTGAAAACTTGAGAGATGATGCCAAATATTATCTTCTGAAAGGCTATTTTGGCTACAGATTTGGGATGGAAGGCCAAATACACTTCTGGGTCTACCACTTTATAAATACTCTCTAACAACAAACAGGATAAGAAATAGGACACACTCCATTTTGCATACATTGAGATACTTTGGATTGTAATCTCAATCAAAAATATATGGAAAAATAGGTAGATAAAAGTAAATAATTTAACAGAAAAGAGTCAATATAAATATCTCCAGAAGGACAAAAGGATGAGGGTTCTCAAATGACCTTCAGAAACCAGCTGAACTTAAGGAGGCACAAATAATATGGAAAACAGAGGAATTATTTGAAAGCTTGCAAAAGAGCTGTTAAATTCCTCACACCTGGAGATAGGAAAAACTGAATCAGAGAAGCTCTGGAATCAGAGCTGGCCTGGGGGACTAAGACTGGCAGACATCACACCTTATCCCTAGGAGCAAGCTTTACTAAGTAAGATTACGATAACATACTGATATCACACATCCTTCATATGGATTTGTTGAAAAGCATTCACTCCTTCTGTGGTATTCCTCAAAGAAAAAAATAACAACAAAGGAACACAACCTCAATATAATCACAAGAAATATCAGACAAACCCACACTGAGAACATCATACAAATATCCAACCCACTTGCTGAGAAGTGTGAAGGGCAGACAAGGTAGAACAGAAACCTGTCACAGACTGAAGGGGACGTGGCAATTAATGCCATGTTGAGATCTGAAAGACTCCAGGGAACCTCCACAGCTTCCTTGAGCCGCTTCTCTTCACGTTTCTCTTCTCCCTAGTAGTGTGTTCCACAAATTCCAGCTACCTGTCTTGCCCTAACTCTCATCTGTCTCACTGAGACTGCTGGACTGTCTGCTGTTGGTTCCCCTCTGCTGGTTGGTAAGTAGAGAAGTGCCTCCAGGCAAAAAGCTGGTGGTAATTATAGAGATCACCCCATTTGTGTTCCCTTAGAAATCATGGTCTTATATATTCTAAAATGTCTAAAAACATTTATTTCACACATTTTGTCCAATTTTCTAGCTGTTCATAGCAAGAAGGCTAGTCCATTACTAGTTACTTTGTCATGGCCAGGTAAGTTTCAAGTGCTTTTAAAATATTGTAATATTTATCAGTCAATCTTATTCAAAAAGTACCTCTGTAATGAAAAAAAAAAGCTGTATTAAAAAAATAAAGTTCTAGTCCTTGTAAGGAGTATTTATGCATTTTAATTGTTATAGTAACTTATTTCCTTTGCAGAAACTAGTATCTCATTCAACAAATGTTTGTTCAAAGACTAAATAAATAAATAAAAACTAAGAAAACATTTGAGAATGAAAATGTTAATTCTGGGGATACAAAGAACTTTAAAACATGAACTTATGTACTGTATAAAAAACACTTGTGAAGTTTAAATTTACAGTGTAAAAAGAACTTATTTTATTTACATGAAAATAAATACTACACAAAACTAGACAAGCCCCAGTTCCTACATAACATTCTAAGGCAAAGTAATATTCTTATTAACTAAAATAGATCAGAATGATGTCTGTCTGTATTTAAGTAAATATAAATGCATACATTATGCTACATATTCAAAAACTACACATAACAAGCTATGAAACTTCCAAATAAACCCTAAATTATTTTGTTTTAATTTATAAACATTTTAGCTAAGTTACTGGCTTTTTCAAATAAAAATTACTTGCAGTCAACATTCAATTTCACAAGGGAAGTTTTATTAATGGTCTTTTTGTTTTTGAGACAAGAGTCTCATTCCGTTGCCCTAGTACTGTGGCATCATCACCTTAGCTCATAGAAACCTCAAACTCTTGGGTTAAAGCAATCCTCTGGCCTCAGCCTCCCAAGTAGCTGGGACTATAGGCACCCACCATGATGTTCCAGTAGATTTTCTATTTTTAGTAGAGATGGGAGTCTCACTCTTCAGGCTGGTCTCAAATTCCTGAACTCAGGGGATCTACCCGCCTGGGCATCCCAGAGTTAGCGCTAGGATTACAGGTGTGAGTCACCATGCCTGACCTTATTAATGGTTTTGAATTCACACAAGTGTCTTCATTTCAAATCATTTCATGATTATAGTAGGGACAATTTGGTTTGCTCTTAGTTAACTAAGCACCTGATACTTGGTGCCAGCAAAGCCCAAATTGTTCTCTTAATTCTTGAGCAAAAGGAAAATTGTTCTGTGGCTACAGGAAACACTTCTAATCCCAGCCAGGTTCCTAAGAGTAGATGTTGGAATGACCAGACTGAACAGCATCACTACTAAAAGAGCAAAATGATAAAAGAGCTATCCTATCAATAAGTGGATGTCATATTCTTATAAAAACTCAGTTCATAATTTCTTTTCAATAGTTCTTTCCTGTCCACCTCTTGTCTGATTTTATACTGTAAGTCTGATTTGCCAAAAAAATGACTTAATAAAATCACCTGTATTTCATGTCATCAGAATACCAGTAGGCCAGAGATAAATTACTTTTGTAACTGCCTTTGGAGAGTCAATCAAAATTGCTGTAATTTTTTGTCACATGCTCAAATTATGTATGAATGTTCAAGTACCTCAGTACTCTTCCTCAAAATTTCTCTACTGGGTCCTATTCTATGATTCTGATAGAGAATTTCATTCCCTCCCCTGCCCCCTATAAATAAGTAGAAGAAAGCAATAAAAAAAACCTTGAGAAGCACAGCAAAACAATAAAAGTCCAATAAAACAACTGTTTCTTCAGACTGAAGACATTCAAATGAAGCATTTACACTCAGTGAGGAAACAACAATTATACTAGGCTATTAATCATTGTAGTTTATTAAAAATAAAATCACTATAACAGAATGTGAGAAGAGCTGCGTATTATTTGCTCCTGAGAGTAATTTATTATGTAAAGGAGCCACTGAAAAATATGTGGCAGTTACAATGAGTTTGGGCTGTACTAGTTGTTCCCAGTGGTGTCCCTCAACAAATAAGTCATATTTAACAGAGCTCATACATGAGAAGAGTAAGACACAGACTTCCTCCTCTCTTCCCAAACTAATAAAATGTATCACTATTTCCAAATTTAAAATATAATTATGTTGAATTAAAGAAAACTAAAGCAGAGGACTAATGCTACATATTGGTGATCGAGAATTAGAATCCTCTTACACTGCTATGATCTAATTTATAAATATCTGCTTTCAGGAAACTCAGACAAAGAATGGCTAAAGTCCCATTGCCTATGTCCTCCCCCATTCTGCTGGATGCCCCACAATGGCTGTCATGGAAGTTAGTTTGAAAATTTTACGATTTTTGCAAATTCTGTAGGTTCAAAGTATAGATAAGAAAGAACCCCAATTCATAATTGCTAAGTCATGGAAGAAGCCCAAGTGCCCATTGACCCACAAATGGATTAATAAATTGTGGTACATGTATACCATGGAATATTATTCAGCCTTAAAGAAAGATGGAGACTTTACCTCTTTCAAGTTTACATGGATGGAGTTGGAACATATTCTTCAAGAAAGGAAGAAACAGTATCCATTGTACTCAGCCCTACTATGAAGCTAATTTATAGCTTTCATATGAAGGCTATATCTCAACTATAGCAGAGGAATATGAGGAAAAGGGCAAGGGGGGGAGGTTGGGGTGGAGGGAGAGTAATTGGTGGGGCCACACCTATGGTGCATCTTAGAAGGGTACAGGTGAAACTTACTGAATGCAGAATACAAATGTCTTCATACAATAACTAAGAAAATGCCATGAAGGCTGTGTTAAACAGTTGATGAAAATATTTCAGATTATATATGAAACCAGCACATTATACCCCTTGATTGCACTAATGCACACAGCTATGAATTAATAATAAAAAAAGAAAAAGGCATTAGAAAACAGAGGCAGATTTTAGTTTAAAATAAAGAATAATTTTTTTAACAAAAAGTTCCACTCAACAGTAGAATAGGATTATCTTAGGAAAATCTAATAGAATGTCTTAGGAGAATGCCCTATCACTGGAAAATGGTAAGGTTTATTGTAAAGATAATAACTATACAGATGCAGTGCATAATTTTAAAATTCTATAATTTCCTGAAATAGAAAAAAAAGTTAATATAGTGCATCTCAGGGATTCCATGTTTAGCATATCACTTACTTGAAATGGTACAAACTTCTTTGCAATGTACTATTTAAAAGAAAGATATCTTTTTTTTTTTTTATTAAATCATAGCTGCATACAAAAGAAAGATACCTTAAAATCAAATTGCTTTGGTAAATTCTGACATGAAATTTTAAGACTTGACAGACATGCTTTTTCACTCAAGGTTTATGTGATAGAAGCAATGATTTATTTGATTCCTACTTTTGATTTGCAAATCATCTTCCACATTTCAATTTATATTATTTAACTTCAAGAAGGAAAAATGAGAATGTTTAGTTAGCAAGCAAATAATTTCCCAATATCTAAATCTCCTTGAGTTTTTCATATATATTCAGATACCTTAATTGAAGCAGTGTAATGAGAGCCTTTATCTATTAATTCTAAAACTATTTGCCATTTCAGTCAGGTACAGTGGCTAATGCCTGTAATTTCAGTATTCTGGGAAGCTGAGGCGGGAGTATCACTTGCGGTCAGGAATTTGAGACCAGCCTGAGGAAGAGTGAGACCCCCACTTGTGTAAACAACAGAAAAACTAGCTAGGCCTTGGTGGCATTTGCCTGTAGCCCCAGCTACTTGGAAGGGTGAGGCAGGAGGACTGATGAGTCCGGGAATTTGAGATTTCAGTGAGCTATGATCATGCTACTCACTGCACTCTAGCCAGAGCAATAAGGCGAGACTTTGTCTCAACACAAAAACAAAATAAAACTATTGGCCATTTCCTGGATATTCATCGATATTAGCTGCAAAAGTGGGATTAAAACAAGATACATCCAAGATCCCTTCCTCATATTTAAATAAAATCCATACAAACATTTATAATAAGCCAACAGAGATGCATTTGCAAATTAAAGACAGGAATTAAACTAAACACATAATTGCTTATTAATATTTATTAAAATGGTACATGCTGGGCAATGCTGGTAATTATAAAGATAAATGAAACAAATGACATAAATGATAAAAGATACAAATGCTTTACCCAGTGATTTTACTGTTTAGTAGGGAAGAAATTCCATGCATCAAATGACTACATTATATATAAAATAAAAAGTATTAGAAAGAGGGTCAAATAAATGTAAAGTAGAATTAAAAGTAAGAGCTTTCTTTTGGTAGAAGATTGCCAAAAGCACAGCAACTGAGGTGGCTTTTAAAACTGGACCTTGAAAGACACACAGGATTTGGCCCTTGTGAAAGGTAGGAAGATTACGAGCAAAGCCATTAAGTGACAAAGCGTAAGGTGAGTGCAGAACTCTAGCCAGCTGGGTTTGGTGTGGTGGAAGCTCAGTTCACTTCCTAGCTCTACCATATGTATCAGCTATGTGACCCTGTGCAGGTTACTTAATGTTTTTTGCTTCAGTTTTCTTAAGTCTACGTGCAAAATAACACATCTACTTCACTGTGTTGATATAAAGATTAAAAGAGAATATACTGAAATTATTTATCATGTTTCCTGGTACAGAGTAAATGCTTAATTAATATTAACTATTAATTATCAGTAATAATAAATAAATTCATTCACCAAAAGTAAGACCGGATCAAGTTGGCCTAAGCACACATTACCTACCTTCCTTTCCAAGCAAAATCTCTTGAAATTACAGAAATGACTACTTGCATACAAAGTCTGACAATTAAGTTCATGAACTCATCCTAGAAAAAATGCTACAGACCTCACTGCTGAATATCACTGTGGTCACCTTCGAAATACTCCCCTTGGGAAGCTATGTACTGAGGTCAGTGCCTAGTCCACTCTTCAAAGCAATTTTGCAAGTCTTTTTCTGGAATGACCATTAGAACCAACATCATATGAGGACTGACAATGAGATCCGTGAACTCATTCTAGAAAAAAATGCTCTGAAGGGTATACTAACCACTGGCTTTGGTGCATCACTTCCCAAGGGGAGTACTTTGAAGGTCATCATAGTGATATTTAGCAATGAGGTATGGAACACTTTTTCTAGGATCAGTTTGGCAACTGACCTCATAAAAAAGGATGCCACGGGAAGGGAGGGGGCTGGTTTGACAGAGGGAGGGGCCACACCTATGGAGCATATTGCAAGGATACAAGCCAAATCTATCAAGTATAAAATACAAATGTCTTAACACTGTGATTAAGTAAATGAGGCGAAAGCTATGTTAATTAGCAGGATGTAAGCACTCCAATTTGTACAAATAATCAACACATTGAGTCCCACAAAGGCATAAACGTATTCATGATCTATGTATATATGACTTAATAAAAAAAAATTGACCCCCCCCCCCAAAAAAAAAGGATGCCATCCTTGAAGTTAAAATGTTGAAGACCTCATAAAAGATAGAAAGTGGTTTGGTGAAAACAAAAGAATAGCCAAATCTTGCAGAAGAGAAAACAGTTTTCTGATGAGCAGGTAAGCAACAGCAGAAATGTTCCACAGAGTAAAAGACATGAGCAAACTACAGGAGGAACTATCTTGTTACCTGGGCCAGAGAACATTTCCCTCT
>CAUYON010169212.1:0-14419 GCA_963573935.1 Arctocebus calabarensis
TCCATTCTGTTGCTGAGGGATTCTACTTTGTTTCTCAGATCTTTGAGGGCTGCAATTTCTTGCCTCAATGTGTCCAAATCTTTGGTCATTTGGTCTTTGAATTCCTTGAATTCTTGAGACAATTCTTGAAATGCACCCAGATTTTCTAAATCCAACTTTTCCTCTATTTTTTTGATCTTATTTGCAATCCAAATTGTGAATTCAATTTCTGACATTTTAGCCATCTGTTTATGCATAGGGTCCTCGCTTGTGTCTGCCAGAATATTCCTTGGGGGGGGGTTGACATAGTCTGGTTGTTCACATTTCCAGAGCTTTTCCGTGATTCCACCCCATGATTATTTTTACACCGCTTGGCTAGATGAGTAGATAAGGAAAATTTGAGCTAGGAGTTCTAGGGGTAGTGATTGACCAGTCCTTTGCTTAAAAGCTTGGACTGGCATCTGTACCTTTACCCCTAGAGTTTTGCCACTGCTTGCAAAACTTGGTCCTTCTTGGTGTGGTGGGGTTAAGTGGCTCTGTCTTATTTTCAGCTGGTCTTTGTCTTACCCTAGAGAATCTGTTACTCTGGATTGAAATCTGAGCTGTGAAGGAATACCAGAGTTAAGTCACCACACCCCCCCACAAACAACAATTGAAAAGCCAAATCAAACCTTCCCACTACCTCACACTCAGGGTACCACTTTGGAAAGTCTTCGGGTGATTAGCCCAGCTGAAGAGGTCCAAATCAATTGTCCTAGCCAGCACCAATCTCAAATGGAAGAGTTAAAAAAGTCTCTGGCAACTAGATAGCAGGGATCCGCTGGAAGCTCTTGTATAATTCACTTTGATGCTCTGTGAGCTCGGGAGGGCACCCTCCCAGCAAGTAAATTAGTCTGGGAAGGTTGATGCCACCTTCCCAACCTTGCCCCTCTATCACACCCAGTCAGTGGTAACAGTTGTGATCCAGTTTCCTCCAATGAGCAGATGCTCCAGAGGTTTGCACCTGCCTGGGTCACAGTGAAGTCTGTGGCTCCACAACCAGTCTGCTACTCCCTGTCACTGTTTGTCAGGGGGAGGTGAGGCCTGACAACTGGGTACTTAACAGGGGCTGGGGCGATTCACTCAGTTCCAGCCCTGTCCCTGATTGATGTTGCTGCTGGAACAGAACAAGTTCGCAGAATTTATTTCTGTCAAGGCTATTTTCCCTGATCAGACTGGGGCTGCTAATGGGTTTTACTCAGTCTGTGAGTTCCAGCCCTTTGCCTCAGCTTTCATCCCCTGAGGGCCAGGTTAAGCAAAGCAGCCCCTCTGTGAGTATTCTAATCCCTGCTATGTGTCCCAGCCGGTACCACCTCAGGCAAATCCTTCATGTGCCTTGGTTGCCCGTCCGCCCTGCCGGCTCCGGCACTGGAGAAGCCACCCGCTTTCCCTGGCCGCCTAGAAGACTGGGAGTGTCTCCTCAAAACATCCCCAGGGGTGCAGTTCTCCAGCTATTGTTCCCGGAGCTGGTTGCTGTTTCGTGTCTCAGGAGACCTTCCCACCAGCCAGGTCTCCTCACGGCTCTCTCCCCTTTCACCACCTTGAGCCAGAAAAACAGCACAGTTCTGCAAGTTTGCGCCCATCCATACCCCTCGAGAAAATCTCCAAGAATCTGGACTCTGTGGGGAACAGGCCTCCAGACCTTGATGTGAGAGTGGAGGGGAACACCAGGAACACCAACTTGCAGGTCGAGAGTACATATAGTTTTATGCCTGGCTGGAGAGTGCTGCGGCACCCTATTAGGAGAAAGAGGTCTGGTTTTTAGAGGGTCTCTCCCGTGGGGTAGAGTGGGAGGACATTCGAACTCTGCTCACTTTTTTGTATGGAGGTATGGAGTATACTGCGAACCTCTCTCATGGGGAAGGGGACTCCCGTCTGCTTGGTGATGTGCTCTGTACCTTTTTGTTTGTGTCCTCGGGGTCTCAGGTCGTCCTAGCAGGGTTGATGTGTGCTCTTGTGCCTTTTCTTTTGGCTCAGATCCAAACCATTGGCTTTCTTGCTGAGTTTCTGTCCTTTAACTCTCCTTCTGGACGGGAACCTCTGCTGAAAGCTGGCTACAGATCACCATCTTGGCTCCTCCCCCCCTACAGTGCATTTTACAAGGGTATAAATTAAATCTACTAACTGTAGAATGTAAATGTCTTAACACAATTACTAAGAAAATGTGGTGAAGGCTATATTAATCAGTTTGATGGAAGTATTTCAAATTGTATATAAAAACAGCACATTGTACCCCATAATTGCATTAATGTACACAGCTATGATTTAATAAAAAAAGAAGAAATAGGGCAGCACCTGTGGCTCATCTAGTAAGTCACCGGCCCTATATACCGAAGGTGGCGGGTTCAAACCTGGCCTCGGCTGAATTGCAAAACAGAAAAATAACCGGGCATTGTGGCAGGCTCCTGTAGTCCCAGCTACTCGGGAGGCTGAGGCAAGAGAATCACCTAAGCACAGGAGTTGGAGGTTGCTGTGAGCTGTATGACACCACAGCACCCTACTGAGGGTGAAAAAGTGAGACTGTCTCTACAAAAGAAGAAGAAGAAGAAGAAGAAGAAGAAGAAGAAGAAGAAGAAGAAGAAGAAGAAGAAGAAGAAGAAGAAGAAGAAGAAGAAGAAGAAGAAGAAAAAGAAGAAGAAGAAAGAAAAGAAAGATATGTATATAGAGTAAGAAAGCTTACAAGGCAGGATGCATTTGCCATAGACAGCCAACGGGCCTCCATTGCCAGGGCAAAAAAGCAAAGAGGCAATTTATTATTTTCGTGTTTCAAAAAATGTTTAAGTAGTATGGGAACATAATATGTAGTTATGTACATTTATAGGCTGTATGTAATATTTGGCATACATGTACAATATGAAGTAATCAAGTCAGAGTATTTGAGGTATCCATCACCTCAAGCATTTATCTCTTCTTTGTGTTAGGAACATTCCATTCCTACTTTTTCGGTTATTTAAAGTATACCCTAACTTATCACTGATTATAGTAACTTTGTTGTGCTATCAAATATTGTTCATTCTGTCTATCTTTTTGCACTCATTAACCATTCCCAACTTATCCTCCCTCCCCATTACCCTTCTCAGTCTCTGGTAACTGTCATTCTATTCTCTGTCTCCATGAGATCATTTGTTTTTAATACTTAGCTCTCAAATATTAGTCAGAACATGTGAGATTTGTCTTTCTGTGCTTGGCTTATTTCACTTAATATAATGATCTCACTTCCATCCATATTATAGCAAATGACAGAATTTCATTCTTTTTTTTTTTTTTTTTAAATGATTTTATTTTTTATTTTTTTTGGTTGCAGTTTGGCCGGGGCCAGGTTTGAACCCGCCACCCTCGGTATATGGGGCTGGCACCCTACTCACTGAGCCACAGGCGCCTCCCAGAATTTCATTCTTTTTATGGCTATGTAAAATTCCATTGTGTTTATGTACCACAGTTTCTTTATCCATTCATCCACTGATGGATACTTAGGTTGATTCCAAATCTTGGCTATTGTGAGTATTGCTGAAATAAACACAAGAGTGCAGTTATTTTTTTGATACATTGAATTTTCTTCTTTTGGATCTATACCTGGTGGAATTTCTGGGTCATAGGGTAGTTCTATTTTTAGTTCCTGGAGGAAGAGAAAGACAGGTTTGTGAGGAATTTCCATTCTGTTGTCCATAGTGACTGTACTAATTTATATTCCCACCAACAGTGTACAAGGGCTCCCTCCTCTCTTTCCATATCCTTGCCAGCATTATTTATGCCTGTTATTTTGAAAAAAGCCATTTTTAACTGGGGTGAAATGATGTATGTATCTCATTGTACTTATGATTTACATTTCTCTGATGACTAATGATATGGAGCATTTTTTCATATACCTGTTGGCCATTTTCATGTCTTCTTTTGAAAAATAGCTATTCAGATCCTTTGCCCATCTTTTTGCAGTTTTTTTTTTTTTTTTGCTGAGGCCGGGTTTGAGCCTGCCACCTCCCAGTATATGGGGCTGGTGCCCTACTCCTTTTAGCCACCAGTGCCACCCCATCCTTTGCCCATTTTTAACTGGATTATTTGATTTTTTTCCTATTAAGTTCTTGGAGCTCCTTATATATTCAAACTAGATTCTAGTTATTAATCCCTCATCAGATGGGCAGTTTGCAAATATTTTCTCCCATTCTGTGGGTTGTCTCTTGCCTTTGTTGGTTGTTTCCTTTGCTGTGAAGAAGTGTTTTAGCTTGATGTGATCCCCTTTGTCCCATTTTTGTTTGGTTGCCTATGATTTGGGGGTGTTACTCAAGAAGTCCTTGTGCAGACCAATGTCCTGAAATATTTCTCCAATTTTTTTTTGATAGTGTCATAGTGTCAAGTCTTATATTTAAGTCTTTAATATATTTTGATTTGATTTTTAAAATTATTTAAGACTTTTATGGGGCAGCACCTGTGGCTCGAGGCGTAGGGCACCGGCCCCATATACTGGAGGTGGCAGATTCAAACCTGGCCCCAGCCAAAAACAAACAAACAACAACAACAAAAAAGCCCTTTATTAACAGGTGCTTGCAGTTTGTTGACTTTTTTGAAAAAAATCAAGTTGTAAACTTTTATTACAAATTAAAAATGAAGTTCTTAAAAATCTCAACTTGACCAGATATGAAACAATTTTTTTTTTTGCTCAAGCTGGGTTTGAACCGGGGTCTCATTCTTGCTCAGGCTGGTCTCAGGCAATTCTCTTTTCAGCCTCCCAGAATGTTAGGATTACAAACCACTATGCCTGGCCTCTCTCTCTCTTTAGTTCTGATAATATTCTCTTTATATATATTTTGCCTCAGTGTTGGGTGCATATATGTTTAGAATTGTTATGTCTTCTTGTTGAATTGACACTGTATTATTATATAATAATCTTCTCTGTCTCTTTTTGCAGTTTTTATATTGAAACCTACATTATTTGATATAATATACTCCTGCTTTTTTTCATTTCAATTTGCATGGAATATCTTTTTCAATCTCTTTATTTTCAGTCTGTGTGCCTTCCTTTATAGGTGGAGTGGGCTTCTTGTAGACAACATAGCATATAGTTGGTACTTTTTTTTTTTTTAATCTATTCAGCCACTCCGTGTCTTTTGATTGGAGAGTTTAGTCCATTCACATTCAATGTTATTATTGATAGGTAAGGCCTTAGTACTGCCATGTTGTATTGATTTTTCATAATTTTGTGGTCCTCTTTTTCTTTCTTGGCCTTCTTACTTCTTTCTTGTCTTCCTTTGTTAAAAGTTATTTTCTCTGTTAGGGTTTTATTTATTTATTTGTTTGTTTGTTTGTTGATTTATTTTTTCTTTTTTTATTGTTAAGGATTCATTGAAGGTACAAAGATCCAGGTTACACTAAATACATTTATCAGGAAAAGTCCCTCTTATAATGTGTTCCTCCCCTAACAGGTGTGCCAAACACTGTGAACCCCCATTCTCCTTCCTCCCTTCCTCTTTCCACTCCCCATTCCCCCACTCCTCCATGTAGTAGGTCACCAATTGTCCTCATATCAACATTGAATACATTGGATTCTTGCTTCTCCATTCTTGCGATGCTTTAATAAGAAGAATGTGTTCCACTTCCATCCAAGTTAGTACAAAAGATGTATAGTCTCCTTCTTTTTTTAGTGGCTGAATAATATTCCATGGTAGTGTTTTAATTTTTTCCTTTTTATATTTTGTTTATCTGTCATACATTATTTTTTGATTTGTGGTTACCATGAGGCTTGCAAAAAATATTTTATAACCAATTATTTTAAATGTGTGATGATTCTGCTTCCAAAAAAAAAAGCAAATAACCAAGTGAAGAGAAATTTGAAGTAAATTCTACACTTTTACTCCACCCCACCTCTTTTAAACTTTTTTTTCATCTATATCTTTTTATGCTATCTATCTCTCAAAATATTTTTGTATGTATTTTTAATAAGTCTGTCTTTTAGTGTTCCTACTCAAGGTATAAGTAATTTATGCATTGCAATTATAGCAATGGAGTATTTTTTTTTTTTTTTGAGACAGAGCCTCAAGCTGTTACCCTGGATAGAGTGCTGTGGCATCACAGCTCACAGCAACCTCCAAATCCTGGGCTCAAGAAAGTCTCTTGCCTCCACCTCCCAAGTAGCTGGGACTACAGGCACCTGCCACAATGCCCGGCCACTTTTTGGTTGCAGCCGTCATTGTTGTTTGGCGGCCCTGGGCTGGATTTGAAGCCGCCAGCTCAGGTGTACGTGGCTGGCGCCTCAGCCGCTTGAGCCATAGGCGTCAAGCCAGCAATGGAGTATTTTGTATTTATGTACTTGCTGTTACCAGTGAGTGGTTTGCCTTCAGATGATTACTTATTGTTCATGTATGTCCTTTCCTTTCATACTGAATAATTCCCTTTATCATTTTTTTTTTCAGTTTTTGGCCAGAGCCGGGTTTGAACCCTCCTTCTCTGGTATATGCAGTCGGTGCCCTACTCTTTGAGCCACAGGTGCCACCCCCTTTTAGCATTTCTTGTAGAACAGGTCTGGTGTTGAAGAAATTCCTCAGCTTTTGTTTGTGTGGAAAAGTCTTTATTTCTTCTTCATGTTTGAAAGATATTTTCCTTCAGCACTTTGGATCTATCATGCCACACTCTCCTGGCCTGTAAAGTTTCTAGTGAGAAGTCTGCTGCCAGATTTATTGGAGATCCTTTATATATTATTATTTTCTTTTTTCTTCTCTTAGGACATTTTCTTTATCTTTGACCTTTGGGAGCTTGGTTAATAAATGCCTTAAGGGGGTCTGATTTGCGTTAAATCTGCTTGGTGTTCTATGATCTTCTTGTACCTGAGTATTGATACCTTTCTCTAGGTTTGGAAAGTTCACTGTTATTACTTTAAATAACCTTTCTACAACAATATCTCTCTCTACCTTCTCTTTAAGGCCAATAACACTTAGATTTGTCCTTTTGAGGTTATTTTATAGATCTTGAAGCCCAACTTAAATTTATTTATTTATTTAGACTAGTGGTTCTCAACCTGTGGGTTGTGACCCACAGGAACTGTATTAAAGGGTCACGGCATTAGGAAGGTTGAGAACCACTGATTTAGACAGAGTCTCACTCTGTCACCCGGTGCAGTGGTATCATAGCTCACAGCAACCTCAAACTCTTGGGCTTCAGCAATCCTCTTACCTCAGCCTCCTGTGCTGGGACTATAGGCATTCACCACTCTATCTGGCTATTTTTTTTTTTTAATTTTTAGTAGAGATGGGATCTTGTTCTTGATCAGGCTGGTCTTGGACTCCTGAGCTTGAGCTCACCTTGGTCTCCCAGAGTGCTGGGATTATAGGCATGAGCCACTGCTCCAAGCCCCCAACTTAATTTTTTTATTCTTTTTTTCTTTTCTGACTGTGTATTTTCAAATAGCCTGTCTTCATGCTCACTAGTTCTTTCTTCTTGGCTAATTCTGCTACTGAGAGACTCTGAAGCATTTCTCAATTTGTCAACTGAATTTTTAAGCTCCAGAATTTCTGCTCATTTTTTTTTTATTGTTTCAATCTCTTTGTTAAATTTCTCTGATAGGCTTCTGACTACCTTCTCTGTGTTGTCCTGAAGCTCATTGAGCTTCTGTGGGGCAGTTATTTTTAATTCTTCGTCTAAACTGTCACCTGTCTCCATCACTCTGTGATTTGGTTTGCTTGCTGTGGTCATATCTTCCTGGATATTCCTGGTACTTGTGGATATTCATTATTGTCTGGGCATTGTAAAGTTAGGTATTTATTTTATTTTATTACTTATTTATTTATTTTTTGTTTGGAGACAGAGTCTTACTTCATTGCCTTTGGTAGAGTGTGCTGATGTCATAGCTCACAGCAACCTTAAACTCTTAGGCTCAAGCGATTCTCTTGCCTCATCCTTCCAAGTAGCTGGGAATACAGGTGCTCTCCACAACACCCGACTATTTTTAGAGACGAGGTCTCACTCTTGCTCAGGCTGATCTCAGGCAATTCACTTGTCTTGGCTTCCCAGAGTGCTAGGATTACAGGTGTGAGCCACCATGCCTGGCCCATAGGTATTTATTTTAATCTTCACAAACTGGGGTTCTTTGAATCCATCCCTCTTGAGAAGGCTTTCCAGATATTCAAATGATATTGAGTGTTGTAGGCTAAGTCTTTGGTCCCTCCCACTATATCAGCACTGAGGGTGCCTCAAGCCTAGTGATGTTATGACTTTTGCAGACATCTGGTGGTACTTACTACCTTGGTAGACTTTGGTAAGATATGGGAGAATTCCCTGGATTACCAGGTAAAGTCCCTCACTCTCTTCCCTTACTCTTTGTGGTGGGCTGCTAGAGTTGAGGGAGAAGTGAAGTGGACATTCCCTCATGGCTTCCAGCACCAGGTCACACCTGAAGCCAGCCCTGTCTCACCCAAAGCCCATGGGGAGTGCTACCTGGCTACCTCTGATGTTTATTCAAAGCCCAAATGTTCTTTACTCAGCAAGTGGTGAATTCTACCAGCACTGGGTCCTTCCCTTCAGGGCAGTGCGTTTCCTTTTGGCCCAGGGTAGGTCTAGAAATGCCATCCAGGGACTGAGACTTGGGCTCAAGGGCTTCAGGAGTCTATTTGGTACTTATTTTACTGTGGCTGACCTGGTACTTAAGTTGCAAAATAAAGTCCTCTTAACTCTTTCCTTTCCTTTCTCTAAGGGGAAGAAGACTCTCTCTGAGCTGCAGTGCCTGGAATTGGGGGAGAGGTGAAACAAGTACTCCTTTGGCCACTGCTGGTGTTTCACTGGGTCTCATGCATGTCAGCTTCACTGACTTTAAGCCAATACATTCATAGGAATTGCCCAAAGATTGCAGATTTTGTGGCCTGACTGCTGTGGAAATTTATTCCAGGACATAGGACACTGTCTGTCAGCCTACCTGGGGGCTAGCATTGGGTCTAGTGGGTAACTCAGGACTCCGAGAAGAGGATTTCCCTCTGGGCAGGCTGATCTAAATGCTCCCTCCACAAGGGCCAGCAGAATTCTGCCCTGGGCTGTGTTCCCCTGTGCCAGGGTGGCCCTAAGTTCCAATTCAAAGTTCCACAATCACTTCACTCTCCCTCCCCAGGGCACACAAATTGTCTCTCCTCCTGTTGCAAAGGTGCAGCACAGTTGGGGAAATAATGGAGTGGTAGCATAGGGAATGCAAGACTATCTTTTCTGCCCTCTCAGTGCCTCTTTCCTTTATATAATGTTAAAATTAGGTACTGTGATTTGTCACCTGATTTTTGGTTCTTCTGAGGGTATTTCCTCAGGTGAATAGTTGTTGAATTTGGTGTTCTTGTCAAGTGTCAATTGCTGGAAGTTTCTATTTGGCCATCTTGCTCTGCCCCCTCTTTCTGTTGTTAATTTCATTGATTTCTACACTTGTCTTTATTTCCATTCTTCTTTTTCTTTTGGGTTTTTATTATTATTACTAAATCATAGCTGTGTACATTAATGCATTTATAGGGTACAATGTGCTGGTTTTATATTAATATGAAATACTTACAAGAAACTGGTTAACATAGCCTTTACCGTATTTTCTTCTTTGGGGTTTATTTTGTTCTTTCACTTCCAGTTTCTTGTTTTTAACATATTCTGATGTTTTTCTTTCCTTTCTGAAGTTCCAAACCTTCCCTGTTATCATTTCATTTTTATTTAGAGAATCTATAATTAACAATTCTTTAAGGGTAGGTTTGCTAGTAACAAATTCTCTTAGTTTTGCTTTTTCTAGGAATATCTGTACTCCCTCTTTATTCCTAAAGAATATTTTTGCTTGATATAGAATTTGCATTTGATAAGTTTTTTTTTTTCCTAGAACTTGAAAAAATGTGCTATTAATTTCTGGTCCCAATAGTTTCACATGAGAAACACCTCATGAGTCAAATTGGTATTTCACTATGAATAATGCACTCTTTCTGGCTTTCATAATTTATTTTATTTTCTTTCTTTTTGTCTTTTGGTCCTTAGTTTAAAGAACATTTTAGAAGTTGTGTGTCTTGACATATATTTCTTTGGATTTATCCTACTCTCTGAGCTTCTTGAATCAATCTGTAGGCTTATGTCTTTCACCAAATTTGGAAAGTTTTCAACCATTATGCATCAAATGCTTTTTATTTTTTTGAGACAGAGTCTCAAGCTGCTGTTCTGGGTAGAGTGCTGTGGCGACATAGCTCACAGCAACCTCCAACTCTTGGGCTTAAGTGATTCTCTTGCCTCAGCCTTCCAAGAAGCTGGGACTACAGGTGCTCATCACAATGCCCGGCTATTTTTTGGTTGTAGTTGTCTTTGTTGTTTGGCAGGCCCAGGCTGGATTCAAACCCACCAGCTCTGGTGTATGTGGCTGGCGCCTTAGCTGCTTGAGCTACAAGCGTCAAGCCATCAAATGCTTTTTAATTTTATAAATACTGCTTCAATCTTCTCTATGTTCTCTCTAGTATTCCATAATACAAATGTCATCTCTTTTATTGTTGTCCTGATTCATTGTCCCAATGAATTCCTGAGATTCATTCATTTTTTTTAGTCTGTTATTTTTTGTTGTTCATACTGAGAAAATTCTATTGATGTGTCCTCAAATTTGCTGATTCCATATTCTGTCAAATCAACTCTTTTGGTTATTGTATTTTTCAGTTCCATAATCTTCATTTTTTTATAACTTATACTTCTTTGCTGATTAAAAACTGTCTTCTCAATCTCATGAGTTTGAAATGCCAGGTAAAAAGTACTAAGCACAAAAAGAACTTAAATGATAATACACATATCACATTTAGTATAGTTGCTTGGTATCACTTTATGAATGTTTGTAATTTGGCTAGCATTTAAAGTATACCTAGTAATAAAGGATGTCAGATAATTAAGTCTGTAACATCTTAAACTATCTGCATCTTAAATTCTTTAATTATCTACAACCAGTTGTATTCGCCACACACAATAAAAAGACCAGTGTAATTTACAGATACGGTCAGGTTGGATCCTGTGACCTCCCAGTCTGGAGTTTGCTGTGTCTCTTCTTCCTTGTTGTCACTGTCACATCTCCAGTATCCATGTGTTCCTGTTAGTCTATGGGAACAGGTTACAAAACATTTGATATTAAAGGCCTTTGGTCCAGTTCTGGAAGCCACAGGGCTTGGATTTTTCACCTAACCAAGTCAGTCTAGACTTTTTCTATGTCCCTGTACAATCTTTAGTGTCTGGCAACTTTACAAGGGGAGCAAGTGAGCTACCAAGTTTGTAAAGGCCTGGCTTATGAATCATCCATAACATCTGGTGATTTGACTATCATGAGAGTTAGTGTCAGCACCATCTGAGAGGAGCAAGAATGCTATCTGTGGAATTAAAACATAGGGTTTGATCACAATATTGTTCCAGTATGTCATCCAGAAAACATGCAGCATCATCTCCATTTTCAATGCAGGGGGAAAAATTCTTTCCCAGTCACTGTACCTGGGCAAAAGGGAATTATTCAGCTTCCACAGAGATTTTTCTGTGTCTAATTGACTCATCAATAGGAGAAGCAGGCGGCACCTGTGGTTCATCGAGTGGGGCACCGGCCCCATATACCGAAGGTGGCGGGTTCAAACCCAGCCTCTGCTGAACTGCAAAAACAGAAAAATAGCCGGGCGTTGTGGCAGGTAACAACTGTAGTCCCAGCTACTTGGGAGGCTGAGGCAGGAAAATTGCCTAAGCCCAGGAGTTGGAGGTTGCTGTGAGCTGTGTGACACCACAGCACTCTATTGAGGGTGACAAAGTGAGACTCTGTCTCTACAAAAAGAGAAAAAAAAAAAACACAAAAAAACAGGAGAAGCAGCATGAAGTTTCTCCTCTGGTTGCAGATGTCACATCTTTTCATCAACTCCACTTCCACACGATTTACTTTTTTTCTTTTATTTTTTTTTTTTTTTTTTGAGGCAGAGCCTCAAGCTGTCACCTGGGATAGAGTGCTATGGCATCATAGCTCACAGCAACCTCCAATTCCTGGGCTCAAGCGAGTCTCCTGGCTCCGCCTCCCAAGTAGCTGGGACCACAGGCGCCCCCCACAGCGCCCGGCTATTTTTTTGGTTGCAGCCGTCATTGTTGTTTGGCGGGCCCAGGCTAGATTCAAACCTGCCAGCTCAGGTGTACGTGGCTGGCACCTTAGCCTGTTGAGCCACAGGCGCCGAGCCCCAGACTAGTTTCAGTAGGCACTCATGTTGACAGAAAACAAAAAAGATCTGAGTCTCCTTTGCATGATCTAGATGTTGGCATAGCTAGCAATTAGATTGATTAGTTAGTGTGGCCAGGGTTTGAAAGACTGGTAAAAAGGGATAATAATATAAATATAACATAATATATAAATACATAAATATAATATAATAATATAAATATAAATAAAAGGATGCCATGCTGGTGTCTGATCTGTTGGAAAAACAGTAAGAGTTATTAAAAGTAAGCCATAGTTTGAAAGAGTCATAGTGGAAAGTGGAATGGAAAATGAAATAAGTTGAGGCAACCTCTACTTAGCTTCCAATGTGCAATTCTCGAAGGAGGGGGCTTAAAAGAAATGTCTAAAAGGGTGATTTTGGGAGGTTAAAATACAAAAAGGAATTTATAGATGAAAGAATGGGGTTTCTTGATCCGTGATCTTGGGAAAAAGCTGTCTACTTCTTGAAGTTGTCTGCTTTAAGGGCCTGGAAACTGGGCCTAGAAATCCTTGCTTTCAAGTCACCTGTAAGGGTTGTTCTCTAATTGTCTCAGTATAGCTTGATGTGGCTCACAGGAATCCAGGAGTATTTTTCTTTTATTTTTATGACAGTACAGGTGGTTACCAGTACTTCATAAGAACCTCCCCAGTGGGGTGACGGCATGTGTCTTCTTCTAAAAATGATATCCACATGATCTCTTGGTCAAACAGGAAGACAAGGCCTATCAGTTGGCAGAGGCCATGGTCTTTTCACCTGTTGATGATATGCTCCAAGCATATTAGTTAACATCTCTATATAGCTAGTCATGCTGCCAAATTGTTCACTTAAATTCCCACAGTGTTCTCTCAATCTAGAAATAAGTTTATAGGTGACAGAACACTGCTTCAAAAGGGCTAAACCATGTCTCCTAATGGGAACATTCTATATCTTTATGAGTGCCAAAGGTAATGCTTCTGGCTATTTAAGTCCAGGGTCTTGGAAGACTTTTTCAAAATCATTTTTATTTCTATTTCTAGATTTTTACATTTCACTTGCCTTGAGGATTGGAGATGATGTGGGATATGAAATTTAAGTTAGGTATCCCAGAGCCTTTGCAAGCAAGTGTTTTAAAATGAGTCCCTTGATCAGACTCAATCCATAAAGGAATAAAAAAACATGAGGTAGTCTCAGTTACTAATTTCTTTCTTTCTTTTTTTTTTATTAAATCATAGCTGTGTACATTAGTGCAATCAAGGGGTACAATGTGCTGGTTTCATATCCAATCTGAAATGTTTTCATCAAACTGTTTAACATAGCCTTCATGGCATTTTCTTAGTTATTGTATGAAGACATTTCTATTCTGCATTTAGTAAGTTTTGCCTGTACCCTTCTAAAATGCACCATAGGTGTGGCCCCACCAATTACCCTCCCTCCACCCCAACCTCCCTCTTCCCCTCCCCTCCCGTGCCCATTTCCCCATATTCTTGTGCTATAGTTGGGTTATAGCCTTCATATGAAACCTATAAATTAGCTTCATAGTAGGGCTGAGTACATTGGATACTTTTTCTTCCATTTTTGAGATATTTTGCTAAGAAGAATATGTTCCAGCGCCATCCATGTAAACATGAAAGTAAAGTCTCCATCTTTCTTTAGGGCTTTCTTTACTTTAAGTAAAGTCTCCATCTTTCATGGTGGACATACACCACAATTTATTAATCCATTCATGGGTCAATGGGCACTTGGGCTTCTTTGATGACTTAGCAATTATGAATTGGGCTGCAATAAACATTCTGGTACAGATGTTTTTGTTATAATGTGATTTTTGGTCTTCTGGGTATATATCTAGTAAAGGAATTATAGGATCAAATGGCAGGTCTATTTTTAGATCTCTAAGTACTCTCCAGACATCCTTCACATTAGTGTGCATTCCCACCAGCAGTGTAGAAGTGTTCCCTTTGCTCCACATCCACGCCAACATCTCTGGTTTTGGGATTTTTGTCATGTGGGCTAATCTTACTGGTTAGGTGATCTCTCAAAGTAGTTTTGAAGAGAAACTTCTCTAAAGAAGACAGGCGCACAGCCTACTGACACATGAAAAAACGCTCACCATCCTTAATCATCAGAGAAATGCCTGCCATGTTCTTGCTGCACGTATCCCAGTTATTATCTCAGTTATTATCATCTGCTGCGAGCACCTCTATGAAGGGCTGTCACATGGAACGTGTTAGGGAGAGGAGCGAAAA
>CAUYON010169213.1:0-13479 GCA_963573935.1 Arctocebus calabarensis
AAAAAAAAAAAAAAAGAAAAGAAACTAAGACTTCATTCAGCCTTCAGTTCATTCCTCCATTCAATCTGGACACATCATGTACATGGAAACACCATAATTGTGGCCTAAGGACCGAAGCGGGGGTTAAACACAGAGCAGCAGCATGGAAAGGTGTCTGCTCCTCCGTGGGCCCCGGGCCAGCATCTTCTCCGTGTGACACTCTGCCTTCCATCAAGGAATATGACACCCTGATTGTCTGGGGGAGTTTTCCTTTTCTGACCAAAACCATCACTGGGGGAAACCTGTTTATCCATCACCAAGTATTGCATCATACCCTTTCACCATAGGGAGCATGTGTGAGATGAGGCAGGGCAGTGATTTTCTCCCTTCTCACTCTGTCCCAGGGACCGAGCCCTTTGCAGAGGCGCTAGAGATGTGAGGACAGCTGCTTCTTAGCACACTGAAAGCGAGAAACAGCCGCTGAGCCCTGAGAATATTAAAGTTCTGAATTCGAGCCACCTCCAAGGCTCACTGATATGCAAGTTAATCTCTCCAAACATTATGTATTCAAGTCAGCATCTAGAAATTGGGTATTGTAAAGGACTCGTGGTTGAATTAAGCTAGCCAAGCTCACGGGAGGTAAGGGAAGTAAGAACATTACAGGACAGATCTCTAAATTTACAAATCTTGTCATGGAGCCAGGAGTAAGTTAAAATATTTCTCCAGTTGGTACCAGATTTCCTGACCAAGAACAGCTACGAAAAAATGAAGTACAAATTATACCCAACTCTTAAATTACTCAACATTTCTTCGCAGATATAGTACATCCTCTGGACTAGTATATCTCCAATTTTCCAAACATTTATCATATTACAACTGTTTCTTCCAAAATCAAACGCACCTCAAAATACTCAGCAGAAACTCTCTTTTGGCACAGAGCTTACAATATCTTGTAGTGCAGTATTAGAAAACGCTCAAGAGAGTGGCAGTGCCTGTGGCTCAAAGAAATAGGGTGCCGGCCCCATATACTGGAGGTGGCAGGTTCAAACCCGGCCCCGGCCAAAAACTGCGGAAAAAAAAAAAAAAAGAAAAAGAAAAGAAAACACCCAAGAGAAAATACGTAACACCATCGACCATGGACTCAGAACTGGATGCAGTGCGGGTTTGTGGATGGTGTCCTGTGAAGAGTATCTGCCTGCATGTGTTCAGAGATGCACATGGGCTGGTCATGTTACATCCTGCTTTAAACTCACTTTAATCCAAAGTACTTCTCGAACCCCAGCTTGCATAGTCCCTTACCTCAGATGAAATTGCAAGAATAAGCATACAAAGAACTTTGTTATTTTTCATATTATTTGAATTATTGAGGTAAGTTATAAGATTATCTGTGGTTAATTTTGTTTTATTTTGAGATTTAATACAGCATTTGCACTTGAATACTCCTCTTGGTGAAGCCATTATTGTAAAAATGCATTTTAGCTTTAAAAATAGGGTAAAAGAAATTATAAAATATTAATGATCAAAAGTACAGTATGCTTATTTTATAAATATTTCACTATTATTTGTTTTTATAATTTTGTCATTAAAACCCAAATTTTCATTTAAAGTATTCTAGATGAATGCTGCTTTCAAATCAAATAGCTCCGATTAAAACAAAACCTATGCAAATATGTCATTTATTGATTGATACAATAAATACCTAAGATTAAACAAAATCATTTCAACTTACCATTAATTTTTATTTTCATTATTTACCTTGGCATATTTTCCAGAAAGGTACAAGAACATAAAAAATGTTTAAACAGAAGGGGGATGAGAATAAAAAATCATAATGCCAAGTACTCCAAAAACGAGGATGGCATTTCAAAAATAAAATTTTACAGATATAAATGGAAATGATGTTTCTTTTTTTTTTAAAGGAAGTGAGTAAGCAATACAAGATGCATTCTGAAAGGAACTACAAAGAGCTGAAAGATTCAGGACAAAAGGTTAAATTTAGCTAACACGAAGAAAAGCCTTCTGAAGACCTCAAGGGAATGGGTGACATCCACAGTCATCCCAACGCTAAGACACTAACTGGGACAGCCTCTGTTTACCTTCCAACATCCACGGCTCACTTCTTGAAGTTTGTATTAACTCTTGTAGGAAAAGTAAAGCATGAGGAAATCCCTTGTTTATTATGCTGAAGAATTACCAAGAGCTTATTTTAAAATACGTAGTATATTTACAGCTAAAATGTATGATGTTTAATGGTTAATTAACCCAATAAATAAGACGATGTCCTCTGCGCCCCCCAGTTTAATACACTGAACACAAAGATAGACTTTGGGATAGGCTGAAGGACAAAAGCAGGCAGAAGGACTGTGAAATTAGCTTTGACACAGAAACACAAACACATACGATTTAGTTTTTCCCCTGTGTAAAGAATCCTCTTGAGTACGTCCGAGGAGTTAACCTGAGAAGCTATTTTCTCCAGAGCCATGAAGTGCCCTTGACTGACTCCAAGAAAACACATGCATCTAACACCACAGCCTGGCCCATAACACACAGTAGGGAAGGGGAGTCCTGGCAAAGTTGGCTACAGAGGAGAGTGAGGAAGAAGAGTAAGGATTTGTTACCCTGGTGGCTATACAATAGATGTGTTATTAAAAGTAATTTTCTATAGGAAAGGAAGGTGCGAAAAAGAAAAATGATGAACATAAAATTAATCAACTCTTCCAAGGTAAATAATTCATTAAATATTGTAAATAAACAAAGCATCCTTCTAGGGCACACATGTACATGAACATACATCTGGAACAATTTCCATATGTACTGTGTGTATATAAAATAAAAAACACTAAAAATATTCAAGGTGAGTTCATCCAGATCCTTCCAATTCAAACTGTCAAGCCAACCGCCACGCATTCCGGGTCTCCAGGCCAGGGGATGAGTCTACACACTTCCGCCCACTGCCTCTTAGCATCAGAGTCTCCAAGGAAAACAGTGCAACACTGGACCAAACATGCTTGCCTTACACACAGCATGGCCAAAGCAAGATCAGCTTCAGCTGTGAATGTCAATCCTTTCTCCCTGCTCCTGTCCCCCCACAATGGCTCAGGATCCCCCCAGGTGCTGACACAGTGCAAGTGGCTTGCACTTCTCTCATATTGCACTGAAGGACCCCAAACCCTCCCGTACAATCTGAAACCCTGAAAGTGGTGGACGTGCTTAAGCAGAACAGAGGAAGCCTCACTGAGTTTGGAACTAGCCATATTCCCACGTAAGAAAGATGCTGAGCCCAGCAAGGCTGTGGGGCTGTGTGGGCTCCTTAATGCTGGAGTGTCCCAGCTCAAGGGCCATTCTTATGTGGCTCAGTGGGACTCTAAAGCCTGAACAAGACACTGATCTTCCCAGCACCAATCTAATGCCTTGGGATTCTTTCCAGCTTTCCCCTTACAGTATTTGTTAAGTAGTTTCTCCAACAATGAGAACCTAGATTTGTTACACTGGGTATGCTCAATCTGTTTTCTCAGTTGCTCAACAGAACCAGTCTCATGATCCTGCTGGCTACCTCTGCAGTACAGAAACCCCAGGAACACTCCTCACTAAACACCCCGTATCCTTGGACACAGGCGGACACTTCCCCAGGCTATATAAGAAGGCTCATCCTCCCCTTTTCATCATTGTGTCAAGATTCCATCTGACATGCTATGAGCCAGGGAGGGCAGAAAAGGAAGCTAGATTTTTTTTTTCTTAGCTCCATCAATTATTAAGGGATGACTGCTGAAGTTGCACAATGTGTTGGTAAGATCTGCAATTTCACCCTACAGAAATTGCTTTCTATACTATCTTGAGTCAATTTTTTATACATACACATCCATGATTAAAATTATTTGATCAGGTTTTCCAGGTGATTTAACATATTAATTATACTATAATCCTGTTAATGATATGAAAATCTAGTTTGTGTGGTATTTATCTTTATTTATTTATTTATTTATTTATTTATTTATTTATTTATTTATTGCAGTTTTTGTTTGGGGCTGGGTTTGAACCTACCACCTCCAGTATATGGGGCTGGTGCCCTACTCCTTGAGCCACAGGAGGCAAAATCTGGTTTATGTGGTATTTAAAACAGCTACCCTAATCCTCTGTGGCATTGGGCGAGAAGTCCACATCAATCCCTTGTACACTGTGGGAACAGAGGCGTTGACCAATTATGGTTCTGTATGACCGATTCAATTCTGTTTATGTAGGAAATGTACTTGCAAGATAGAGGTAGTATCTCCTTCTAGAGCAGAAGTCAGGTTGATATGCTATTCAGTAAAAGAAAGAATATTTCTCTGTGCAGGAAAAGATAGGGCAGTCTTGTTTGTGGTCCTTTATACAAAATTGGGATTCTTTTTTTTCTAGCTAGGACAGAAACGAAATGTGTCCATAATATCCAATTGTGGCACTCTACATTGCCCCTGTAAGATTTATGAGCAAAGGAGAATTGACACAAACATAACTACACTGCTTTAGTTCCAAATAGGAAACACCTTTGTCTCTAACCCAGGAATCTCATGTCTTCCGCCAGCATCCATGAAATTGTGACATCTTGCAAATGGAGTGAACATTTCAGACCCTTCATTGTTCCTAACAGTTTGGGGCAATGATGTTGCAACATTGACAAAGATGTGACTTTCTGGAAGTGAAAGGACCACAAGGCATATGGACACATTAGAAGGATAGGCAGTAAATGCTGTCACTCAAGTCATGAACCACTTTCTACCTGTGATTGATAGTTTTAAGCCTGGAGAGGAGCATTTGTTGTTGCTCTCTAACCTCTAGCCAGGAGACTAAAAGGTGTTTCTTCATGATGCGCTCCAGTTTCCCTACATTCGATTTCAGAAAAAAGCAGAGTGCCCTCGTTTACACACACCAAAGAACTTTGTGGTAGGGGAGTGACTCAAATGTCCATGGCTGTGTTTGATGCATCCACCTAATTCATTGTCCTATGTGGTTCTGCTGGGGGAGGTGGCACCAGATTCAACTGACAAGGTTTGGGCAAGATTTTCATGGAAGGTATTATGGAAGGAAAGCCCAGTATTATCGTCTATGTGAGGCCTTTGGGACCAAGACAATGTGTATGTATATTTCTATTACTTCCACATCTGCATGTGTAGGACGCACAGCAGGTGCGGTGCCTGTGGTCTGCTGGGTGCCAGAGGGGACTCTCCCTCATCATGAAAGAGCTCAAATGTTTGTGTAAAGAAGTTTTCTTGTGGGAAAAAGCAAATATCCTTGTCATTTACCACCACCCATAGGTGCTTATAACCTGCTGTGATAATTAAATTGTCTGTGTTAACCAAAATGGAGATAACATGTAGATGGTAAACCATGATTTCTAGGGATGTGTGTGTGTGTGTGTGTGTGTGTGTGTGTTTGCCAAAGAGATTAGCATTTAAATCGGTAGACTGAGTAAAGAAGACAGTTCTCATCAAGTGGATGGCATCATGGAATTCAATGAGGGCCTGGGTATCATGAAAAGGCAGAGGAAAGGCAAATCTGCTGTTTCAGCTTGAGCTGAGGCTCCAGCTCCTGCCCTGACATTGGCACTCCTCGTCCTTGGGCTTTCGGATTCTGAAAGGGACTTACATCATCAAGCCTTGGGGCTGGGGCTGAGTTACACCACTGTGACCCAGTTCCTACAGTGCAAGTCCTCATCTGCATCTATATATCCCACTGGTTATGCCTCTCTCTGGTACCCTCACTAACATACCTTGAGTGCCCGATCTGTTCCCTGCTGGCTGGCACGACAGAGCCTCATTCTTAAAGGTTCTGACCGCTGTATTTTTACAGGTCTGCCAGGAAGCATATCTGGTAAACTCCAGCAAGTTTAGGAATGGTAAGTAAAGGTCGTTAGGATTATCTGGGTGGATTCACAATGCTTAATCTCTTTGGCAGTGAAGGAAAACATCTGTCCCTTTGGTCACCATCACAAAAAAATCAGGCTGGTGCCTTAGGGCATTCTCTGGGGATTGCAGAGAGTAAGTTTCCTGCTTGGACATTCTACTTGGTCTTCTGTGAAGCAGCTAAACTGACAGGTGGATGTGGAAGCTGCCTGCCAGCCGTGTCACTGCCCAACCTCTGGACTTCACAAACCCTTTGACCTACACATCTCTTTTTCAGACAATGCTTTTGCTGTTCCAGTTTCCTCAGAGAACTCTGCCTCCATCACGTGCCCTTTGAAACCAACCTGTATTGTATGTTTGGCTTTTTAAAATATTTGCAGTCTCACACTGGCATACCCTTTATAACCAAATCTACTTAATAACAGGCCAGCCAGAAAGGCATTTCCTTTCAGGCTTTCCACCATAAACAAGAATCTGATGCTGTAATGTGTCAGAATGGTCCTTATGTATGTATTTATTTATTTATTTATGTGGAGGGAGACAATCTCACTCTGTCTGCGTAGAACACTGCGGCATCACAGCTCACGGAAACCTCAAACTTTTGGGCTGAAGTGATTCTCCTGCCTCAGCCTTCTGAGTAGCTGGGACTACAGGTGTCCACCACAATGCCTGGCTAGTTTTTCTATTTGTAGTAGAGAAGAGGTCTCATTCTTGCTCAGGGTCTTGATCTCAAGTGACCCTCCACCTTGGCATCTCAGCACTAGGATTATAGGTGAGTCACAGAGTGAGTCACTATGCCTGGCCTAGAATAGTCTCTTAATAATAGATACCCAGAAAGGTGGCTCTCCCTGCTTTCTCCTTACCTCCACCTGGTTCACACAGCTCAGGGCAATTTAGTGACTAGTTTCTGCTGTCCAGAGGAAGGCTGCACATGGCCTGGCTGGATCTCAGGTAATGAATAGGATAAAGGGCAGCTGTCTATACCTATTTTCAGCATTCAAGATACTTCTTTTCTTCCCCTAACCACAGTTTTAGGCTGGTCAGGTCGCTGGGTAGCAGACTATCCAAGGGGCCGTGAGGGTCCACACTCAATTCGGCCTCACATGCACAGAGTCCCACGATCACAGTCCATGCAGCCAAGCCTGAGAACGTAATGGCCTTCTCTGATTTCACAGAAATTCTCTTGTGTCTTTATAGGTGAAAAGCCTATATGTAAGACTTTTATACAGATTATTTCTGTGAAAGTAGCTTAAAAGTCTTTGGGAGATGGAATGGAAGAACCTGACTACTGCTCCTTTGTTGTTCCAGGCCTACTCATGTGGGAGACAGAGCCTGCTGACTTTTGGCCTGAGCATGGGTGCAGGGCTTGAAAGCAGGCTCTGTATATCTCATGAATTTCCAAACTACTCCCTAAACATTGATGACTGCCTCCAGATGGTCTGTTAAAGGTCAAGCATTGTAGCTGTTTGGTCCCCTGGAGTTTTGCTTTGTGTCCGTTTGATCTCCTGGAACTTTGGTTTTTATGGTATGTTACTTCCAATTATTTAGCATAAGAACAACTTTAAAGTTAGAAGTGTTATTACCAACTAAGCAGTAGACACCCTGACGCCAGGTGGTTAGGGCCTAAGTCCTTGAGTTTGAGTTGTTAAGATTATTGATTTATGATATGTACGTGCAGTACTATATAAATTGTGGTAAAATAAAGATTTCTTGTCACACACCAGAGACAGCTGTGGCCTTCCTGTTCTGTTAGATAATTCCAATTGTAGGACTTAAACTCTGCCATGCCACTGACACTTCATACAACATGCCTCCCAAACCAACTACTTTTGGATGTGCAATTCAGGAGCTGATGAGAGGTTTTAGCCACTGCAGTGGGACTCACTAAATTCATGGTGATATAGTAGAACAGGGGCCAGGTACTCCTCAGGAGGGAGCAGCGTTGACCCTGAAAGGAATGAGGGGTGGGGTGGGGGGCAGGAGGCATGGGTATTCTTTTGTCTTTCTGAGCCAACTGCATCTTTCCTCCTCGAGGAAAATGCCTTTCTGTGTCCCTTCCAAAGAGTTGCAAGTGACTTAAACTCAGCCACTGGCTGGATCGGCCATCCCCAGATTCCCTTTCCCATGCTGCTGAACTCACAGAAAACTCTAGAAAAAGAAGGGGTGTGAACAATGCTACCCTGCCAGCAGAGCACTCACCAATATCCACATGTCCCTCCTGGCCCTTTCAGTCATTCTGTAAGATGGACAGATGCCATCTGACTAATTCCTAGAAGGGGCATGCACAGTGCTACTCTGCCATGCAGAGCCCTTGCCAATCTCCACATATCCCTCCTGGTCCCCTCAGTCATTCTGTAAGGTGGACACATGCCACCTGTCTAATTCCTAGAAGACACAGGCCAGATTGTACAGACTGCCCTCAAGCCATCCCTCCAAAATCAAGGAGCAGAGGCAGTTACTGCAACCCAACTGGGAAGCCTACATTCTGACAGGTGGCTGGAGGGCCACGTTGATGTACTCCCAACCTGCCACCCTGAACAATGCAGGTTCTCCTTGCAGATCTTACCACTTTTAACAGCACCATCTCCCCAGGGTATCATCTGTACTCCTAACAAATACCTGAATGGAACAGGCATTACCTTGCCTCTGTACTGAAGATACGGTGATGTGCAGATTAGGGGTGGTCAAATAGCCCTTGCCTCCTTTAGGAAATAACACCCAGAGATCCGTAGCCCTCCACTAAGGGAACAGCCCTCTCTGGATGAATCTACCTTGGGGGAGTCAGCCATAGGTGGGATGCCTGACTCATTATCAGGAGCAGCATGCCTGAATCAGTTCCTGGTACAGGACGTATCCAATCAGAAAAGCTGATACAAAAGTCATCTCTGACTTTGGCTGAAGTGATCAGTGACTGGACATTGTTCCTGGAAGGCATTTGGGCCAGTCTCAACCCACTGGGTAGAGTTTTAGATGATGTAATTGTCCTAGATACCTTGTTGTGGGTCAAGTGGTAGAGCCTAAGCCATCGCTAATGTTTCCTGCTGTATCTGAATCAAACCCTCAGACCAAGTGGAAAGGCCAAGACAGAAACTCAAGGCAAAGCCACCTGTATTTCCAAGGCAGAGCTTGACAGTGTTGGGGTTTGTTCAGCTGGTGGCTCTGGGACCTTAGCGTGGCAGTGGGAGACTACTGGGCACTGCTGTGGGCTTATCCACGCTGAAGCTTGGAATCCCTGGTGTTATCTTTAATGAAAAGGTATGTGAGATAAATGGAACAGTGTGGTCCAGGCACAGGCTGATAGAGTGGCCTACCTATAGACACATTCTCTAGGAGCCAAGAGGATGTGAAACAGGCTGGGTATTACTTGCAGCCATTCTCCAGGGTGCACTCACCTGTCTGCTCATGACACAATCAGAGGCACTTGCAGCTCCTCTAAAGGATGTTTGTGTAGCAAACAGTCTGGCAAGACTTTTTACCTCCTGAATTTTGAGTCTTCTTTCAATACTTTAGGTGTGGTTTTCTGCTGTTTTCTGAAGCACACAATCCTGCTGGAACGTCCTGTGTTGGTATAATGACATGTTTTGGGTAGGTATACGGGTTTTGTCTGCATGGACTTTATTTTCGTGATAGGTCTTTCTTCTACAGCATTTCTAATTGGAATTTCTTCTTATTTATCTTGGTATATATGTGTTTCCTGTATGTGTGGAATTGTATCTTTCATTGTTTCTAGAAAATACTCATGGTCTCTTTTAATATTTTATCTGCCTTATTATTTATGATTACTCTTTCTGTATCTCAAATTAAATTTTTGATAGTTTCTCATTCTACTCTATAGTCTATTATATTTTCTGGGTATTTTGTGAGAAAAATGTGTTTAAGTATCTATGCACACACAAACACATACATATATTTTTACATATTTTACAGTTTTGTTCTATTGCATGCATTTTTCTCTATTTTTTATTTTTTATTTTTATTTTTTGGCTGGGGCTGGGTTTTGAATCTACCACCTCTGGCATATGGGGCCAGTGCTCTACTCCTTTAAGCCACAGGTGCCACCCTGCATGCATTTTTTCATACATGGCTATATGTACTCTCACACACAAATTCTAGTTCATCAATTCTCTTCAAGTTCATCTAATACAATTCTCTAACAGTTCATCTATTGTTTAGTTAATTCATTTAATTTTCATTAAATATTATGTTTTAATTAAATAAATTGTATTTGGTGCTTTTATAAAAGTCACCAATAGTTTCTGAGATTATGTAAGTTTCAATGGTCTTTTAATATTACTTTTAAATCCTTAAATATTTCATATTTTAAATGTATGTTATATGGTTGATGTATTTTTCTCACCCAATAATTCATCTAACTTTCAGCATTTTAACTATTAAAAATATGAATGTTGCTTCCCTCTTATTGCTGGCATCATTCACTCCCACTCGGGTGAGCTGATCTCGTTGGGTTTGTTGGCTTAATTGTGTTTCATTAGTGTGCATCTACATTTATTTATAATATTTGTTTGTGAAGGAACTCCCAATTGGCTAAATAAAATTCAGGAGTCTGAATTCACAGTACTTTCCTACAGAGAAGGTTTGTACTAGGGCTTCCAGGTGTGGGGTGTACTGAATATGTGGATCACTTAAATATTCTCAGCCTGGGGCTTTCCTGAGCTCTGCTCTAATATAGTATAATCCAAAGTTCCAGACCTATAACAGCATGGGTTTAATGCATAAGTATTATGCCTTAAAAAGGGTATCATGGCCCAAAGTGACCTCAGAGACGGACAGGCTGCCTTCACACCCTCGTGCCTCATGATGGGCCCTCCCCACTCTCTCTTTACTGAAGGCAGAGCTGTTCAGAGTGTGTGGTTCACTCATCCTCTGCGCTGACACCTGAGGCCTGTGTTACCATTCTACAACAGGATGTCCATGTACATGTTTTCTGATTCTAGTTATTCACAGTTTTTTTCCCCTCTTGGTTCTGTATTAGAGTTTCCTCACCTCTTAGTTTCTGTTGGCTGTTGTTTAACTGACTTACTCCAGATGTAAAACCTTACTTAATTAACCCATTCTCAATTCACATAATAAGACTAGTTTTCTTGGTAGAGAACATTTTAACCTCTGGAGAGAGGCACAAAAACACTCAGTGATCACAGGGAATATACAGAATGATGGTAGGAAAGTGCACAGTTTGCCCAAGTACGCTGAAAAGGTAAGAGGGCCACATTCTGTTGTGTTTATTCTATAATTCATATAATGGTAAATTCATGAAAGTAGAGATCATATATGACATATTTTTTCTTTGTATAGAAAATAATTTTCTCTGCATTAATTTTAAAGTCACATTTCATGTTAATATTACCTATACTGCTAATACATACTCAACCTGTATAATCATATAACATATGATATAAAGTCATTTATTGTATTGGTAATAACATTATTACTTTTTATAATCCATATTAGCATTCATCCCATATTATTATTCCTTCTATTTTCTAACTCTGTGACATTATGAATGTATTTAAAATGCTTCATATTCCTTATCTTTAAAATGTGAATAATGTTAGGGTATGTTCTGTCTGTGTCATTAAAAGTAATAAATTAATACATGTATAAATTAATGCATTAATGTAATGAATGTACAATTTCTTCATAAATTAACATAATTGACATACTCACTTATTAATATATTAACTTAATTAATGTGTTCATTTACTCATCAATTAACTAAAAACGCTAATTAGCGCACATTAGGCTTTCACAAAATGCAAGTTTTATAAAAATCCTTTCTTCATGTGCCTTTGACAAAAGGAACAGCTTTTCCAGAAGCGCCTGTTATAGTTATCTGTACACATGCATAGTCCTATGTCAAGCACAAGGAGTCAAGTACAGAAAGATGACTCCTGCGTGGCCTCACTCAGATGTGGGAGCTAAAGACCTGGGCTGGGAAGGGGAGGGTGGAGAGAGGACGGAGGGAGGCTGGTTGATGCACACACATGGGTAACCCATTTACTTTGCTACCACCTAAGTTTCTGAAGAGTTAGAATACACATGTCCTCTTTAAATCTCTATTGATTACCTGCTCATCTTGTCAAAGTGATGAATAATTGATGTTAAGAAGGATATCACACTGATGAATAATTGATGTTAAGAAGGATATCACACATCACACATCACAATGTGATGAAGGCATCGTCATTACACAGTTCAGCACGTGGTCACCTGTGCAGCACTAACCTGCCTCCAGTCCCAGCACTGCAGCTCACCAGCTTCACAGCTGCTGTGGACTTCCTTTTATTTATCTACAGATTGGGGATCATTATATGTAGTATAAATTTGTTTTAAAGATTAAAGTAGTACAAATAAAATTCTATGATGTGATTGAACATTATTTTAGCCATTATTAAACACTACTTATGGATATAATAGTTCTGCTGCTGCAACTGTATGCTAGTAGATACTATCTCTTCAGGCATTAGTGTTCTCATCTATAAATAGTGGATAATAATGAGTTACTGCATTTAAAATGTTTACAGGATCTGCCACAAAAATAAGCTAAATAACATACACACACATAACAAGGTCTGACAATTAAGTCCACGAGCACATCTTAGAAAAAGTGCCACACACTTCAAGCTGAGTATCACTACTGTCACCTTCAAAGTCCTCCCCTTGGGAAGCTGTGCACCAACACCAGTACCTAGTCCGCCCTTCAAAGCAATTTTGAAACTCTTATTTAGAGTTGTTATACAGCTCCCCAAAACATGCAGCCATAATAATGAACACCACTGAGCAAGACACCCCAGAAGTCGGCGTGAACACAGCTGTGAGACACTGATATACCAAGGTTATGAAACCACAGCGAATTGTCTGTTCAGTGCTACCAGCATAATTGCATGGTGGAAAGTTTGCAAACTTAATTATCAGACTTCAAACAGCAACAGCTCTGATGGCCCTTCCAGATAAAGAGTTCCTAGATTGCTTTAAAGGGAGGACAAGGTGCTGGCATCAGTGCACAGCTTCCCAAGAGGACTTCTTTGAAGGAGACTGTGGTGATATTCAGCCAGGAGGTATGTAGCACTTTCTCTTGGACAAGTTCATGCACCTAACTGTGAGACCCAGTATGCACACGCATGTCTATTTTTGAGGATATTAAAGTTAATGTAGTGAGAGGTCGTGGGTCACCATATTGTAAGATTTATATACAGGTTATTGTAAATGGTAGACAAAATGTCAGGCCTCTGTGCCTCTGACTCAACTGCACTCATCCTCAGCCCCACCCCAAGTGGCCAGAGCATCAGAAAAGTCCTTTAGAACATAGTAACTGGCAATGATGATGAAATTAAAGAAACCGAGGCCAACGTATCATGGAGCAATGTGCCTTGTGTTCTCTTAGAAGCCTCAATCCAAAGGCACCATTGCCATTCATCAGTCAACAACCACTCAGGGGTCGGGGGGGGGGGGAGAAAAAAACAACGGAAGATTCTAAGGAACTCATAACACTCTCAAATGCATCATTTCATCTTAATAAGAAAAGGGTTTTGCAATAATCACTGAGTTGGTATTTTCTACATTGTTGGTGGATTTTGGCAAACTGGGAGAGGAACGGCACAGA
>CAUYON010169215.1:0-32758 GCA_963573935.1 Arctocebus calabarensis
AGTGATCAAGGAAATGCCATGAAGGATATCTGTAACAGTATGATCAAAATATTTTTGAATGTATATGAATCGTGCCCTGTGATTGCACCAATGTACATAATTATGATTCAATAAAATTATTAAAAAAAAAAAAATATATTCAAGAAGAAGTTTGGTAATTTTATACAAACCTAGACCTTCAAAAGAGTACAATGATATTTTTAGCATTTAAACAACAGAAAATGGTAAGTTATTAATTTTTGTGCTCCATGTATGATATTGTAATGAGAAAAATAACTGGAATTGCTACTGAGTCAGGACAGATCACTCATAGAATATAAAGATAAAAATGTAATTTGCCATTTTGAAGGAGGAGGAACTCGTATAAATGTTGAGTACATTGACCTTTCTACAAGTGGAAGTTATTTTTCTAAAAATAATAGAGTTTAGAGTTCAAACGCATCTCTCCCTGGATGCAGAGTCTTGTCAGGCAAGTTTTACAAACTCAAACAACCGCTGGTTGAGATTTTATGATTATGAACACCTGAATGGCCCTCCCAGACCCCAAACATACTGACTAGAAACCCTCTACAACCATAGTTATATAATTATGCACTCCCTCTGCTTTGCCCACTGCAGGGATACTTATATAGCTGGATATGACCAAGGACTTGGATTGATACCCAGAGGCTAATTGGTGAAAACTAGAACAAGAAATTAGGACAGATTGTTGGAAGTAGAGATGAATGCAGAATAAAGGTAAATGGAATGAACAGTCTTGGGAATAGGGGGGAAAGTAGGACGTGGGAGAAGGATGAAGGAAAATCTCAGATGAGAAAAGAATAATTTAGTGACTTGAGAGGCATGGGCATTGATTTTTATCAAGAATTTAGTCATAGCAGAGTAAGAAGTAGAAAAAAACTAACCTGGGCTGTAGGGACTATAGAGAAATGACAGTTCCAAAGATTGCAATGTTTGGTTTATTTCCCTTTGTTAAAAAGTAAATAGGAAAAATTGCTTCATTTTGAAGTTTTAGAGATACCTGGATCCCTGAATTAAAAGCACGTCTGTTAATTTGGAATGTAAGATCTGAGAGCTGAAGCTAGAAAAACCTTAGGAGGAAAAAACCAACTGCACAGTTACGAGTAATTTACCTTCACATACAGGGAGGCGGTCATGTGCACTGTGTGAGGTTCAGACTAGGGTCGTTATTAAATTTCACTGAGACATTGCAAAGTGGATATACAGAGTGTCAACCAGAAATCACTGGTATGGTTGCTTCAAAACCTATTTCCCCATTTCCTAAACAGGATTTCTTGAGCAAGTTATTTAATTTCTGTCAGTCTGAGTTCTCTCACCTGTCAAATGGAACTAACAGTAGCTGTTTTGTACTGTTAGAATGTGCACTATAGGTGTTGTACACTGTCCCCCCAGCCCTGCTGGTGTGTATTATGTATTCCAGGGTCATGTCATTACAACTGGTGTCAGGGCACACTCCCTCCCTTGTCAAATGATGCCTTCTTGTCAAAAGCTCACTTCACGCTCCAGGAAAGCAGCTGGACCTTCCTAAGAAGTCTCCTGAAGTCCAGTTTGTCTTACGTCTATCTGAGAAGGCTTGTCAGGGTCTATCTCTGCCACTTCTTGGGTGCACAGGTTTTGCCAAAAGTCTACCTCACACTCCAGCGAGGAGCGTGAACTTTTTAACACTATAGGTGCAATTTTATAACCTACAACTTTCCACTTGTAACATGAGCATACTCCCTTCTCATTCAAGAGCCAAACCATGTGTTTTTCATTTTATTTGATAAATAAATCTACGTTTAACAGTACATAGTATTTCATTGACTAGCTAGGCCATAGTATTTACCCCAATGTCTAACGCAGTTTTTTTCAACGTTTTTTAAATCTCAAGTTCAAGTACACTTGAACTTTCATGACACACTTAACTTATGTTGACCCCCCCCCCAAAAAAAATAGGATACACTTACTGTGCTTTGAACTTCCCTGGAAAATAATTTAATGCATGATATTAAAAATTGTCGTGGCACATCTGAGTTCCTCTCATGGCACACCAGTGTGCTGCGACACGCCAGTTGAAAATCACTGGTCTAAAGAGACACATTGGGCTTCTTTCTAAGTATTTATTATTATAAATAACAATATTAATTAGCATGTTATTCTCTATATCTTTGTGGACATCTGTGATTAGGTCTTTAGGATGAATTCCTGGAAGCAGATAGATGTACTGGGCCTTCAATTCACACTGCCAATTTGGTCTTCCAGAAAGGTTCTGCCAATTTATATTTCTTTCACTGAACTCTTGCCAATACTGTGGCCTTACTATTTTTTAAAAAATTTTGTGAATTTGTCAGCTACTCAAGATAATAATTACAGTCAATACACAATGTGTGTTGGGCACTTTTCTAGTTCTTTCCCATGTATAGAGCTGTATGTAGAAGGTAGGGGTCTAAGATCCCCCTTAAGTCCTTACCGCCAAGCATACACACCTTGTGTAAGAATGTAACTCTGAGATGCCACTCCTATGATTATGAGTTTGTTATATGGCAACACCGATTTTGTGTCATATGTGAGTTAACATCCCACACCAGTAACCTACAGAGAGATTATTCTGATGGTGTTGACCTAATCACCTGAGCACTTTAGATCAGGGTCCAGTGGAGACTAAGGGTCAGAGAGATTTAGTGAGAGCAAGATTCTCTGTGGTGGATGTTGAAATGGAAAGTGCTCACGTGACAAGGACGGTGCACAAACTAAGAACAAGCCCCCAGCTGAAGAGTGAAGAAACAGCAACCTAAGTTCTATGGCTCCAAGGAGCTGAATTCTGCCAACAATAAGAAAGAGCTTCAAAGTAGATGTTGCCTGAAAGTAACCAGACAAGGGGTCGGCTGAGCTGATATCTTCATTCCAGCCTTGGGCGGCACTAAGCAAAGCACCTCACCAGACCGTGCAGGACTTTCAACTTACCCTAATAAATAGATGTGGTTTTAAGTTGTTAAGTTTGTGGGAATTTGTTGCACAGCAATAGAAAATAATTACAACATACATCAACACATTTAATCTTCTTCGCATCTGTATGAGGTAGGCATTATTGTTATTAACTATTAATCTTAATAGCCTTCAGAGACAAAAACACAGGTGAAGTGAGGTTGTTATACTCTGGTTCCTCTTCTATTTGAACAAGTGAGGAGGACAAGGTCATGCACACATGTATGTGTGAAATTGTCTAAGTTACTAGATTTCTTTTTTCCTTATCAAATATATGTAAATATTGTATTTACAGACATTTTATTATCGCTATAAAGAGCACACATATGGTTTGTGAGTTTTGTTACTTCTTACATTACTTTCAGAGAAGAAATAGGTCATTAACAAGCACTCTTTATATCTGGGTACTGTTAAAGAGTTTAAAAAGTAATTTAAGATATTTTCACATATTCATCATGTTCCATGGTTTTTTTTTTCTTAGTTAATAAATTGCTTTGCTTTTTGATAAATTGATCACAATAATGTTGCCGATTCCTTGCTTGGTGACAGAAACTAAATTCTATGAACATGTCTCATTTGCCTTTATAGTGATTCTAAATTAAGTATTGTGACTTCCTTTTTATCATGGAGCAATCTGAAACCTAAAATGTGAGCAATTTATGTACTTTGACAAAAGAAACAAATAATTGAGCCAGAATTAAAACTCAACTTGCCTGACGTCATAGACTGTGCTCTTCGTGATCATGCTATGCTCTCTCTGTATAAAACATTGCATAGGTTTTTCTAGATTCTAAACAACTCATCAATAGGATATTTTCTTATTCAGACATTCAAAAAAATATTTGGAGAGGAATAGACACCACACTTGCAAAGGACAGTTACTGATTCTTATCACATTAAAAGGAAACACTGCAAACAGGACAGTCTCTTGGCAAGCCTAGAGACGTTTTGTGACTGGGGAGCAGTCCCCCAAGTAACTCAATGTTCCAGAATGAGATAAGATCATTACTCACTAGTAAGCATGTGTTGAACATTGATGCTGGGTGCTTCTTCATGGGAGTTGTGGGGAAAAAACATGTGAGGAAAGAGCATGTGGCAATCACGCATGCAGCCCACATATATAACTACCTTAACTTTCCACACCTGTTGTGTATAACCTTAATAAGCCATTGCAGAGAGGGCTCTGGGCTACCCTGCACTTAAGGTTAGCCCGCCTCCCGCAAGCTTATACTTCTAATCTGTGTCACACCTGGTTCCTTCCTCTGGCAACCAAGACCAGGGCCAAGGGGTCGTGACAAATATTTGATAGACAAGCAAGGACATTTGAAGTGGAAACTAGGGTAAATGGAGGGCTAATATGGCAACAAAGAATTAGTTTCTGGATTTCTCTTTATGTACAAGTTTAAATTAAGGGTGCTTGCTCATTGGATATAATACTTCTTTGGACAGTAAATATTTTGAAACATAAAGGCACATGCTACTTTTGAAAGATTAAAAGTAAAACATGGAGGAGAGATAGGGTCTTTGTTGCTCACACCAAAGCACTATGGTGCACTCATAGCTTATTACAGACTTGAACACATGGGTTCCACCAATCCTATTGCCTTAGCCTCCAAGTAGCTGGTACCACAGGAGGGACCCACTGTGCCCGGTCATAGAACATTTTTTTCTGTTAGAAAATTTCAATTTAATTTCTCAGAACTATGCTTCAGTTTGGAAAATTTTCCTTTAGTTTAATATTTTGAAGGTACTACCATTGCTATTTTTTAATAATTCTAGCTTTTGTTTTCACACATTCCCTTTCTCATATAATACTAACTTTACTGGCTGATACCCAATGATTAATTGTAGTTAATATGGAAAAATAGGAAACTCGTCAATCAAGGGGATTTTTTTAATACTTTAGAAAGTCACTAAAATCCCTGGGGGGAGGTGGAGCAAGATGGTGGACTAGAGACAGCTTCTTTGAAACCTGGCACAGTGAGATTAGAGAGAAGATTCCAGGCACCTCTGGCTTATGGGTTCTACCCAGAAACAACCCTTCAGGGACATTTCAAACTCCCAAAAGTAGCATGTGCATTTATGTTTCAAAATATTTACTATCCAAAGAAGTATTACATCCAATAAGCAAGCCCTTTTAATTTAAACTTGTACAGGGAGGCAGCAGGAGACTTCAGGACACCAAGAGGAAGATGAAAGCAGTGGATAAGGGCTAAGTGTTTGAGATATGTCAGAAGCTGGCTGGTTGTCACTGATGTGGTGGCAGCAACTATAGCAGTGAGTTTGTAGACAGGGAAGGCTTTCCCTGTGGGATATATATATATTTTATATATATATATTTGTTTTTCCTTTTCTTTCTTTTATTTTGGACTTGGGCACTTGGTTGAGTTACCTTGAGAAAACTTAGGCGAGTGAACAAGTAACTTTGAACAGCATCCTGAGGCCAGGACTGGACCTCCACAGCAGAACAGCTTACTTTGCTTGGTTGCATATGCTGGGCACAGCAATTGTGGGAGAGCTGCCATGCAGGCTTGGCTCTCAGGGTCCTAAGTCGAGGCTGGTTGTGGTGTGCCTGAGAAGTGGGTGGCCATTTCTGGAGAGATCCAGCAATACACCCTTTCCTGGGAAAACCACTGCTTACCCAATGCACACAGTTTGGCTAAGGTGGAGGTGTGTCTATTAGATAGGCTGAGGAGAGATTTAGGCTCACAACACTGCTGGGTTTGAGGCAAAGAACTCAGCAGAGGCTTCCAGTCTCCATCTTATACAGCTGTATCAGCATTGTGAGTAGCATCACATACCCTGGAAGAAGATCACCTGTTGCCCAGGCAATATTGAGCAAGATGTATGTATATACATATATACATACATATATATATATATGTATATATATTTTAATATTTTTTCTACTATTTATATATATATATTTTTTAATATTTTTTCAAGTCTTTCCCTCTATATTTTTCTTTTTCTTTTTTTATTTTTCTCATGTAAACATAATTTTTCATTGCTACCTTCTTTAATAATAAGGTCATTAATGTACACAGCTATGATTTAATAAAAAAAATAATAAAATAAAGGCTTCAATTTTCCTAGTTTTTCAGTCCCTATTACTTGTTTTTTTCCCCCAATTTTATCCCTTAAGGTTTTTTATTTGTTTGTTTTGGTTTGATTTATAGTACTTTTGTTATTCTACTCTGTTTAGTGGAGGTGGAGTCCTGTGTCTTCTTAGGCTGGCAAAGAACTGCAGACGTCAAGGGAGCCAACCAACCCAGCCCCACCAGAGGTTGGGATTTGTGAGGGTCGGTCAAAGCATCCTACTGAACACCACTAATACTCCCGTCTCTCTCTTTTTGTTTCTCTCTTCTTTTGTCAAAATTCCCTTTTATTCACCCCCCTTTTCTTTTTCTTTTCTCTCTCTCTCTCTCTTTTTTTTTTATCTTTTATCCCTTCTAGCTCTTCACTCTTCTTGTCCTTTCAGTCCTTTACCAAAGAACACTTCAACACCTTAGGTCAGAGGCATGGTAACATAAAGAGCAAGAGGAAGTGAAAGGAAAATGTAGGACAAAGAAGGAGACAAAAAAAAAAATTCATGAGGAAGAAACAGCAGAAAAATACTCGAAACATGAAAAACCAGATCAAAGCAATTCCTCCTCCAAGGGACTATGAGGTGCCTACTACAGAGGATTCCACCTATAAAGAATTTTTCAAAATGACAGAAGGGGAATTTAAAATATGGATGGTAAAAAAAAATGAAAGAAATTGCTGAGGCAATGGAAAATAATCGAAAGGAAATCCAAAGAATCAAATAAGAGATGAATGATATGAAAAATATAGAAAGGATATAGCATAGCAAAAGGAATTGAAGCAATCAGGGTACTTAAGGATGAAGTAGAAAGCATTAATAACAGATGAGACCAGGCAGAAGAAAGAATCTGGGTGGTGAAAGATAAAGCTCTAGAGCAGCAGTTCTCAATCTGTGGGTCGTGACCCCCAGGAACTGTATTAAAAGGTTGTGGCATTAGGAAGGTTGAGAACCACTGCTTTAGAGCTCACTCAAGACAGTTAGAGAGACAGAAAAAAACAAAGAGTAAAAACAGAACATTCACTGACAGAATTATGGGACTTAATGAAGTGTTCAAACATATATGTTATAGGTATCTCAGAAGGGAAAGAAGAATGCTCCAGAGGAATGGAAGCCCTACAAAGAGGATATCATAAATAAAAATTCTCAAATATCACCGAAGATTCTGAAACACTCCTGTCAGAGGAATATCAGACCCCAGGTCAAATCAACTCAAGTAGACATTCTCTAAGATACATTGTCATAAACTTGTTCTAAACTAAGACAAAAGAGAAGATTCTGCAAACTTCTGCAGGAGTAAGGGCCAATTGATCTGCAAGGGCAAATCCATAAGGGTGACTGCAGATTTCTCAAATGAAACCTTTCAAGCCAGAAGAGAATAGTTTACATTTAATCTACTTAAACAAAACAATTTTCAGCCCAGAATTGAAATCCTACTAAGATAAGCTATAAAATTGATGGATAAATCAAATCATTTACTAATATGCAAACAATGAGGAAGTTTGCCACAAGACCAGCTCTACAGGAAATACTTAGACTTATTTTATACATTTACCATCACAAAGGGCCACCAGCAAAGTACACACCCAGAAACTAAAGGATAAAACCTAGCTTCCACAATGATGCAAAAGATAAAACTAAGCAATGAATTTTCACAAAATAAGGTGAATAGAATTCTACCACCCTTATCAATTATTTCAATAACTGTTAATGGCTTGAATTCCCCACTGAAGGGGCATAGGCTGACAGATTGGATAAAAAAGCACAAACCATCCATTAGGTGTCTGCAGGAAACATACTCAGCCTTGAAGGACAAAGAAAAATTCAGGACTAAGGGATGGAAGATAATTATTCAGGCAAATGGAAATGTGAAGAAAAGAGGGGTTTTTATTTTATTTTCAATCTTATTTTCAGATACAAGTTGGTTTAAAGCAACTAAAGTCAAAAAGACAAAGATGGACACTTCATATTGGTCAAGGGAGCAATGCAGCAAGAAGACATTTTAATTCTAAATGTTTATTCACCAAACTTAAATGCTCCCAAATTCTTAATTAGTCTGAGCAATATGATATCCCATAACACCATAATAGCAGGGGACATTAACACTCCTATTACAAAGCTGAACATATCTTCTAAACAGAAACTAAACAAAAATACAACGGACTTAAATGAGACCCTAGAACAACTGTGCTTGATAGACACATTATAGAACACTCCATCCTAAAGCTAAAGAATATACATTCTTCTCATTGGCCCATGTAACATTCTCCAAAATAGGTTATACCAAAGGACACAAATGAAAGCTAAACAAAATCAAAAGAATTGAAATGATACCTTGTATCTAAAAGAATTGAAATGATACCTTGTATCTTGTCAGAGCATAAGGCAATAAATCTGGAACTCAACTCCAACAAAAATTGTTATCCCCAAAGAAAGACATGGAAACTTAACAACCTTATGCTGAAGGACAGTTGGGTAAAGAAAGACATAAAAAAGGAAGTTATTAACTTCTTTTAACATAACAACAATGAAGTCGCAAGTTACCAAAACCTATGGGATACTACAAAAGCAGTCTTAAGAGGGAAATTTATCATATTAGATGCCTACATCTGAAAAACAGAAAGATAGCACATCAATAACCTAATGAATAATCTTAAAGAAATGGAAAAGGAAGAGCAATTCAATCCCAAACCTAGCAGAAGAAAAGAAATAACCAAAATTAAATAAAAAAATAAATGAAACTGAAAATAAAAGAATTATTCAGAAAATTAATGAAATTAAAATTGGTTCTTTGAAAAGATAATAAAATTAATAAACCATTGGATGGATTAACCAGAAATAAAAAAGTAAAATCTTTAATAACCTCAATCATAAATGAAAAGGGGGAAATAACAACTTATACCACAGAGCTACAAGAGATTATTTCTGACTCCTACTATAAACTCTATACAGAAATTTGACAATGTGGAGGAAATGGACCAACCCCTGAAATCACACCATCTCCTTAGAGTTAACCAGGAAAAAATAGATCTCTTGAACAGATCAATATCAAGCACTGAGATTGCAGAAATAATAAGCAGGATGATCTTGTATCTATACTGCAGAACCTATTCCAAAACACTGTGAAGGAAGGAACCTTCCCCAACATGTTCTATGAAGGAAACATCACCTTGATTCCAAAACCAGCAAAGGACCCAACTACAAAGGACAACCACAGACCAATTAAACTAATGCATATTGAGGAAAAAATACCCAACAAAATCTTAGCTAATAGATTGCAACTATTCATTAGAAAAATTAAATATCACTCATCCAAGGGATGCAAGGCCAGTTTCACATATGCAAATCCTAGTTTCCTAGCACTCTGGGAGATGAAGGCAGGTGAATTGTCTGAGCTCACAGGTTCAAGAAGAGCCTGAGCAAGAGTAAGACTCCATCTCTAAAAATAGCTGGGTGTTCTGGCGAGCACCTGTAGTCCCAGATACTTGGGAGAATAAGACAAGCGAATCACTTGAGGCCAAAAGTTTGAGGTTGCTATGAGCTATGATGCCAGAGCACTCTACTGAGGGCAAAATGATGAGACTCTGTCTCCAAAAAAAAAAAAAAAAACAAACAAACAAACAAAAAACCCCCCAAATACATAAATGTAATTCATCATATCAATAGAAGCAAAAACAAAGACCATATGATCCTTTCAATAGATGCAGAAAAAGCACTTGACAAAATTCAGCATCCTTTTCTAACAAGAACACTTAAGAAAATAGGCATAGGTAGCATATTTCTTAAGCTGATTGAAGCCATCTATGACAAACCCACAGCTAACATCATACTGAATGGTGTAATACTGAAAGCTTTTCCACTTAGAACTGGAACCAAACAAGGATGTCCACTATCACCACTATTATTTAACATGATTCTGCAATAGTCAATGTAATCAGGCAAGAGAAGGATATAAAGGGGATCTAAATGGGGGCAGAAGAGGTCAAACTCTCTCTCATTGCTGATGATATGGTCTTATACTTAGAAAACCCCAGAGACTCAACCACAAAACTCCTGGAAGTCATCAGGAAATACAATAATGCTTCAGGGTATAAAATTAATGTCCACAAATCAAAGGCCTTGGTATATGCCAATAACAGCCAAGTTGAGAAGCAAATCAAGTACGTAATTCCCTTCACAATAGTTTCAAAGAAAATGAAATACTTATGAATATACCTAACAAAAGAAGTGAAAGATCTTTTCAAAAGAATTGTGAGACCTTAAGGAAAGAAATTGCAGAAGACACTAACAAATGAAAGAATATACCATCCTCTTGGCTGGGACAAATCAACATTGTGAAAATGTGTATTCTACCCAAAGTCATCTACAGATTCAATGCAATAACCATTAAAATACCAACATCAGATTTTGAAGAACTGAAACCAGAAAAAAAACTTATAGCTAAGGCCATTCTTAGTAATAAAAACAATGTTGGGGCATCACCATATCAGACCTCAGGCTATATTACAAGTCTACAGTAATCAAAACAGCATGGTATTGACACAAAAATAGAGACATATACGTATGGAACAGGAGAGAAAACCAAGAATGAACCAGTCTCTACTTGCCATCTGATCTTTGATAAATCAAACAAAAGCATACTGTGGGGAAAGAATCTCTACTCAACAAATGGTACTGGGACAACTGAATAACCACATGTAAAAGACTGAAGCTGGACCCACATCTTTTACTCCTTACAAAAATTGACTCAAGATGAATAAAAAACTTAAATCTAAGACATGAACAATAAAAATCTTAGATGAAAGTGTGAGGAAAACTCTTAGTGATGTTGGACTAGGGGAAGATTTTATGACAAAGACTTCAGTGACCATTGCAACAACAACAAAAATTAACAAAGAGTTAAGCTGAAAAGCTTCTGCACAGCTAAGAACACAAGTAAAGCAAAAAGACAACTTTCAGAATGGGAAAGGATATTTGCAAATATCTGACAAAGAGTTGATAGCTAGAATCTACAGAGAACTACAATCAATCAACAGAAAAAGAGTAAAAAAGCCCATCTACCTGTGGCCAAGAGATATGAACAGAACCTTCCCTGACCAAGAAAGATGAATGGCTAACAAACATTTGAAAAAATGCTCATTGTCCCTGATCATCAGAGAAATGCAAATTAAAACACCCTGAGATATTACCTAACCCCAGTGAGAACCACATCACAAAGTCTCAAAGCTATAGATGCTGGTGGGGATATGGAGAGAAGGGAACACTTTTACACTGCTGGCGGGACTGCAAACTAAAATAGCCTTTTTGGAAGGAAGTATGGAGAATCCTCAAAGAACTCAAATTAGATATCCCATTCTATCCTTTAATCCAATTACCAGGTATCTACTCAGAAGAAAAATTATCATCACAGCTCAATTTACAATCACCAAAATGTGGAAACATCCTAAGTGCCCACCAACCCAGGAATCTATTAACAAGCTGTGGTATATGTATACCATGGAATATTATTCAGCCATTTAAAAATATGGACACTTTACATCTTTTGTATTACCCTGGATGGAGGTGGAACACATTATTCTTAGCAAAGCATCACAAGAATGGAGAAGCAAGATTCACTGTACTCCATTCTAATATGAACACAGTACTACAAGGAGTGGAGCAGAGGAATGAGGAACCTGGGAGAAGGGGGAGGAGTCACAGTGTATGGCACACCTCTTGGGGGCAGAATACAATTACAAGAGGGACTTTATCTAACAACCGCAATCAGTGTAACCTAATTCTTTGTACCTCAATGAATCCCAAACCATAAAAAACAAACAAAACAAAACAAAACAAAAAACAACCCTGGGGTTATTTTGCTCCTTCCATTCTTGCCTTATAAGCAAAAAGGACAACAGCAGTAACAGCTAAAATTGTACATAATGGTTTACTATGCACCAAATTCTGCAGTGAAGAATGCTGTATGTACATCTATCACTTTTCACAATACCTCCCAAGCAGATAACTTAATTTTACAGATAACCAAACTGGAGCTCAGTGGCTTAACTGGTCCAAATCTACTCAGATAGTAAGATGGCATGTTCATTTGATTGCAAACCCCAGTAGGCAGCCTATCAATTATTATCTTGCACCACCTGAAGAATCGTTTAAGTAAGCAAAAGTCACAATACTTTATTAGCTCAAAGGATGCATCTCTGGACACATGCATGCTGCCTGCCTGAATTATTTAGTTAAGGAGTACGTGTGTCCCAGTACCTCCCCCAGATAAATGAACGGATTTATGGTACATTGGAAATCACCCTTTCTATTCAGATTCCCAGTCATCAGGGTATGACATGTGTTTTTTTTTCCTTGGTTATTTTTACTAGGTTAATATTTATATCAATGGACTTGTACAAGTCTTTTATTATCTGCTTACCTTTACCCTGAGGCATACTAAGACCCAGCAAAATGGGCATATTGACTCTCAAAGTGCAAGCATGCTCTTGTTTTCCTTGTAGCTAAAAATTTTCTCTCAGTGGGCATTGTGGCTTAGAATTGTTCCCCAGAATATAACATAAATGGGAGAAGTTTGGCCCAGAGCTGAATGAAAATGTTGCCAAATAATTTCAACTCACTGACTAAGAGTGTATGTAGGAGAGCAGTTAGAGATTTGTTACATGTATATTACTACATTTTCTTACACAAACAGTATTCAACATTTATATCATATGTTAAAATGTATATATGTCATATATAATTGGAGTTTAATTACATTAATTGACTAATAGCCAGTAGATTGAGTATATGATGAAATGTTGGTGAGTGTGTGTGTGTCAGAAACACAGTCATAGAGTGACGGAACACAGCAGAGAAGCATGAAATGGGGCATGTATGCAGATGAAATCCCTTAAGGCAGAAGAGCATACATGAACTTTGGGAAATAAAAAGTCTGCAGGGCAAAACTTTGCATGACTTAATGACATTGATGTGACATAGATGCTGTCACATTGAAGAGTATTAACAGATAAGTACATGAAAGGAAGGGACTGTCTTGCAATGTAATGATTTCCGTCACTGAGATAGTCCAAGAGGCAGATGAGTGACGAGATAATTTACGTAATTATTCAGTCAGCAAAACAACTTGAGTCACACGCTGTACGTCAGGCACTGTATTAGGCAGTGGAAACTCCCTGCACCAAGAATTATGATTTACACAGCGAGTAAAATCATATAGAGAGGTGGGAAAGTGGCTGTAATGACACCTGTCCTTAAGTGGCCATGGTAGGAAGCATAGGAGAGGCTTGGGGCTTCTCCCATTGGCCCTGCCTGTTTGTCGTGTGAAGATCTCTGAAGACAGAAGATCAGAACGGTGTCTGCAAGCTCAGTTTTCACTGGGCATTCCACGCTAGGTGGCTTCAGTGCACAGCAGGGGGGGGTCCACTTGGGAATCCTTACTGATTCGGATATCCCAGTGGGTAAACCACCTAAAATTTGAATGTGACTTTTACATGCGCCCAAAAGAACATTTTGGCGCATATAAAAGTCACAAAAGAATTTTTTAAAATCATTTTTGAAAACTGTTCTCAGCACCTTTCTTCCTTAATATGCTGACACCATCCCAACCAGTAATACCTACATGTTGCTATATGACAAATATTGATTTTCTCTCCCTAATGTGAGGAGAAAAAGTAAACGAAAATCTTTGTAAATACATTCAAGCTTCCTGTTTAGGAAATTATTTTTTTTTTCGTTGATTAAATATATTGCATTATATCAACAACATGACATAAACCAGTATCAACACTTACTCAAAAACAAAATGAAAATGCAGTTTAGACCGTGCAGGTTCATAAAAAGTCAAGCAGACTGTGATGGTAAGTCAAAGCCATTCGGCTCACTGAACACCAGGAGCAGGTCTGGGGTGGAAGGTTCGTGCAAGTCTGAAATCTCTGCAGGGCACAATGCAGCCTGTGTGGCCACACTATGCTTTTTCACCTTTATCCAAAGCACTAAGCTCTGTTTTTCTTTCAGCCAGTCGTTAATGCATTATATCCAATATTTAATGCAAACATATAGTGTTTGGCTGTTGTAATTTTGCATAAGCAAACACTTGATTTCCCACCAAAAACAATCGCCCTCCATGTGTCTTAATTTCTTCAGAGGTAAAACAAAGAACCAGCTTCATGTTTCTGGGGCAATGGAAAATGAAAATACGAAAAGTTAATACATGAAAGTTAAATGAGTATTGGCCAAAGGGGGTTTACATAGTATAGTAAGTATTGTTTAAAGATACAAAAATTTGCCTCACAACTGCTTTTTCTGGGTGGAGGTCATTTGTAATCCTAGCTTCTTGGGAGGCTGAGGTGGGAGGACCAAATGAAGCCAGGCTCGAGGCTGTAAGGGCTGTATGAGACTGGCCACTGCACTCCAGCCTGGGCAACATAGCAAGACCCTGTCACTAAAAAGTAAAGAAAAATTGCAAATAATTTCTTTTGTTGGTGGTCAGTGGTTTTTGTTTAAAATAATGTCATTTTATGAATGTCTGCATAAGTCAGGAGAAATGGAGAAACAAGTTGTGTACACTACCGTTGTTTTGAAAGATAATATATTAAGCTCATTATCTAACTAAACTATAAGGGCTCTTTGAAAACAAATCACATTGCTAGTATCTACCTGTTAGGTCATGAGACTAAGATAAGCCATGTAGTTGATTTCATATTAAAGGGTTTTCTTGAGAATGTGTGATTCTTAGAATGAGCACAGACATTAATCAAGATCCTCGTTATCTCGAATTAAATGCCTCAAAAGTTATATTGAGTCTGCATTCTCAGAGCATACACATTGAGCAATTTTCAGAACAAGCGGTTTAGTCCATTATAATATATATTTGAAATCTAATAATTGACCAAGAAATTGAATGATCTGACAATTGATTTCTTGAGGTATGTGAAATATCCAAGTGTCATCCCTGGCTTGATCGTCGAATCTGTTCCTTGCTCCTTGATTTATACAATGGTAATTAAAGAACAATAATGCTGTTTTGAATCAATCCCCTATCTGTTTCTACATAAATTTCATCCAGTATTACATATAAATTAAGTCCAAAATGATATCTGATTTAATAATATTTTTGAGTTACAGTATACCATAATACAAATGTTAATTTTTAATTTGCCTGGATTACCTTAAGTACATAGAACAATTTGAACATTGTGAAATCTGAAGTAAGCTTTCTTCTCCTGGTGTTATTCTGTTTATTTCTACTTTATCCCACGCTACTCATTTATCATGGGGTTATTTGCCAAACTAGCAGATTTCCATTACAGGTATAAAGTTGTCTGCCCATATTATAGGGACACTATTAAATATTTCATTTTCTTCAGTATATTTTGTGAGACTTTCAGAGGCCCCTGTAAACTCACAATTCTGGCAAGCTACTTTTAGCAGATAAAGAAGTATGCAGCAGTAAACACTACAACAAACTGTATTTTTAAATTACCTTCAGTGAGACTAAGGCTATGCAGTGCGTTCTTTTCAGAAACTTGACATGGACTTGATGACTTTGATTGAGCCGTAAGTGAGAGTTATTTGCACAGGTCACATAATCCATTTACTTGTCTATTTGATTTGTTGTAGTGTGCTCTTTAATGTCATCAATGTCTATGCTGGAAGTGCTGTCACTGGAATGCTAGGCGTATGTTAATTGACAAAAACTAAATATTTCCCACTATCCTGACTCTTTCTGAAAAATAAATGCTGACATACCAAATTAATTTAACTTTAAATAATATATTAGATACATATTAAATATTTTAACACATAAAGTGTGTAGCACTTTGTTTGCTACATGGCTGACAGAGAAAACTAACAGACTAAGGTTAATAGTATGAAGATAAAGAATAATACATTAAAATATAGTAAGAGTAGAGTATAAATGTCTTAACACAACAATAAGTGAGGTGAAGGCTATGTTAACCAGTTTGTTGTAAGCATTCCAAATTGTATATAAAATCAGCACATTGTACCCCATAAATGCAGTAATGTACACAGTTACAATCTAATAAAAAATAAAAAAATTTAAATGAGTTGTAAAGGAAAATCGGTCTATCACTTCAATTATAATAAAACTAATAGAAAAGTTAACAGCTTTATGATGATTTTCTCCTCTCAACAAATAGCTGACAGAGGAAAAAAATAGAGTGTGGGCTGATAGTGCTGTCTGTGAAGGACATAATTTCATAAAAAATGTTTTAAATTACATAATTGCCTGGGCCCACTTACTGGGCACAATGTAGGGGTGTATGGCTCACCTTTTGGATGTGGAGAACAACTGTAAGAGGGACTCCACCTAACCAAATTCGAATATTGTGACCTGGTTGTTTGTATCTGCACATGAAATAAAAATAAATAAATAAATAAATAAATAAATAAATAAATAAATAAAATCACCATAAAAAGAGAAATTGACCCATGTAAAATATGATGATAATTGTGATTTTTCATAGAGAAAAATTCACAAAAAATAAATGCTTATTTTCAAATCAAGCAAAATGTCTTAATAAAAGAAAAAAATATATATATGTTTATAGTAGTTCATATTAAATGTAACATAAATTATCTTAATAAAAAGAATTATTTTAAATTGTTAGAATGTGTAATTTTTTATTTATTAGATTACAAAGTTCAGGAAATGGTTGCATCAATAAAGCATGGTCTGACTATTAAGTTTGAACATTCTTATTATGGAATGTCAAAAAATGTATTTAATCTTCTTTACTACCCAAAGCCTGAACATATATCTCAAGCTTTTCTTTTATGATTAAAGTGACCAGCATGCTATAAATTATTTCTTAATTTATTGTTTTATTCAATATAATTACTAACCCTTTTTTAAAGTATCCTGTAAAAGAGGACAAAGTTGTAAATATCAAATTCCATTAAAAGCCTACATTTAAATCTTATAAATGTTTCCACCAAGGAAAAACAAATGGTGTTGCCTTGCCATCTCTGACTGAGCAGCCTTACGTGGCTTTTGTTTGTCCTTTTCATCCTTTATTTGGACAGGAACCTCTTAACTATTTTCTTTCATGATTTTTTCTCTCTCTTGCCTCCACTGCAGAACATTTTCTGTCCCTCCCCCTCCCCCATCCTCCCCCTCCCCCTTTTCTCCCTATCTCTCCCTTTCCCTTCCACCCTCTCCCTCCTTTCTTATCCCTCCCTTCTCCCTTTCTCTCCCTGCTTTCCACCTTCTCCCCATCTCTCTCCTTTCCTCTGCCCCCTTCCTTCCCTCTCTCACTCCCCCTCGCACCCTCTCCCCTGCATATATATCTCTCTCTCTTCCCCTCTCTCTCTTCCTCTCTCTCTCTCTCATCCCTGTAGACTCTGCAGCAAAAGCTACCACAGTTGTCTCATTTTTGTAAGACTTGCAGATGTCTGCCAGTGGCTGATAGGAAATGCTGATTGGGAAAGGGTTTATCTACTTTCCATCCAAAATATGTGAACCATTAAGGAAATTATAAAAAGCAGCAACAATATACTCTGGTTTTATTCAGAATCTCTCCCTTAGTGATTATTAAAAGGATGATATTTTTAGCCAAAGAAAGCAAAATGCATCTGCAGCAGCTGGTTTCCAAGGAAACAGAATAATTTAAAACCATGTGGAACTCTGCTCTCTAATTTTCATCAATCCCCCTTCATTCCTGGAGGTAACTTTACTCAGATTTTATAATTTCTAAAAATTTATAGTAGCATTGACTTATTTCCTCTAACACATTTCAGAAGACGAATATTTGGTCTTATATATCCCCTTAAATTCTTTTGGGGGATGTATCTATTACACCCATCATTTTGTTTCAAATACTAAAATCAAAAAAATCCGTTGATAATTAGAAGCACAGTACAATTTCAGTATTTTGTAATAATTTTTGAAATTTAGAAATAGTTGAAAATAAACTGTACAAGAGTATTTGCTAGAGTCAGTATGACTTAAGTAGGTAAACATGTTACTAAGTATATTTAGTACATTCAGGAAATTTAGGGTAGTTCTCCATATATTTAGATAAATTTTACCCAATATTTAGTAGATTTGCTGCCCCACTTATTTTAATTTTGCAAGAATTGTGTTTGTGTCTTCATTTAAAGACAAAGGCCATCTTTCAAATAAAGACAAAACTAAGATAAATAAATACATTTGAAAAAGCAAAAGCAAAAAGGAGACCAATAAAACCAATATAACCATATATTAATTTATGACTCATTCAAAAATATGTATGAACAAATTATTCACATCATTGAAATACTTTTATTTTATTATTATTATCAACAGGTATTAATTGATTGTCAATGTACCCAAGTCAATATTTCTTAAAAACTCAGTATTTGTGAAGTCCCCCCACCCTTAAATGATCTATGTTTATAAATTAAAATAATTATAGAATTAAGTGACTTATAGTAAATTATTTTCCACATGTTTTTACTGTAAGTTTGTTAATTATTCTATGTACTTAGATCTCTTCTCTATTTTACCTAAGGGAAAATGAAAATAAAAATAGTAGGAGACATTACTAGTAAAGTAAAATCTTAACTTTGGAACTATTACCAAGTATTGCCTCAGGGATTCTATCAACAATTTAAAAACTCTGATGGAATTCTAATCTAAATTATTTGGTGAATGAAACCATCAATGAAACAAGCCTGTTAAGATACTATTTTTTACAGCAATGTTCAATTCCTCAAAATTAGGTTTCTGAGCTTTACAAAAAGAAAGAAAAAGCACTCCATATAGGTAGTTAAATCCAGACAGGTGAAGGTTTAATTATCACATAAGTTTAATATTTACTGAACAAAATGATGCAATTGCTTAACAGCATGAGATTTACCAAGAAGAGTAAGGTAGGAAAAAAGACTTAATAAATGTACACAAACCATTCACTCTAAATAGTGTTAAAAGAATTTGCAGCCTACACAAAAATCTCCATTCCCTGTATTGTACATATTTAAAAACGCCCCATGAAATTTTCTACTGTATATTCAGAGAAGGCTCCATTTTCTCAGGACCTGTGGAATTTACCGAGCTTCCTCATCCCTCCTGTGATTCTTAACAACATAGCTTGAATAAAAAAAAAAAAAATTTAAAAGACACATGTTGACTCATTTTATCTATTAATTTTGCTTCTACCACACTTGCTTAATTTTTTTTTTTTGTATCAGTTAAAGGTTCTGCAAGGAAAGAGAACAGCTCATTGCAAAGCTTCAAGTAACGGAAGGGGCATGCTTTCCAAAAAATTTCAGAATGGTTTTCATAATATAAAATTGCTCAACACAAAATGAGAAGCATTCTCTTTCAAAACTAAAAAGAATTTTCATTTCTTTTTTCTTTCCTTTTTCTTTCTTTCTTTCTTTTTTTTTTTTTTTTTTGCTCTTACCTGTAAATATGGTTTCTGCACCTCGGCTCCGTCTGAACACACTGAAGCCTCCACTCCTCCCTCCCTATCCATCAGGCAGCCGCCAACCAATAACAAAAGCCAGCCCCTGGCATTCTTTAGCTCATGCTCCCTGCTTCGCTTCCATTCCGTGTTCCCTCCCACCCCCACTCAGAGGACAAATCCCTGCAGCTGGGAAAAAGGAAGAGCGTGGAGAAAAAAAAAATGGAGAGGAAAGCAGAGATCCAAGGTATTTCAAAGAATAGCTCCAAGAAAGACGTCCGCAGGTGACTTCAACTGAAGTAAAATGTCTTGCTTTGTAATTTGGGAAAATAGGGTGAACCAATGCCTCATCCACCTGCAATTAAAGCAAGATAGTCAGAGTAAAACCAAGGTACATTACCTATTTTTCCAGCTTCCATTGATTTTTCTCAGGAAAAAAATAATATCTCCTCGTTGTACATTTTGGTATGTGGGGAGAGGAGAGAGGCTGAATATCAAACATTCTGCAGAGAGGAAATTAAAGGGAATCAAAATGCTTTACATTGATGTGCACCATGTTGTACACTATTTCCAATACAGTCTACCTTTGGCAGTGCTTCCATTCATTACCAGTTTCAGGATCTAATCAGTATGAAAAATGTATTTCAGCATAAGTATTAGAATATTCAAATATTTCAAAGTTACATGATTTACATTACTTTGGATTTCTTAAATGCCAGCCTCAATTTGTGAATAAAAGAAAAGTTAAAAGATTAAAAAGGGATAAGCACCTTGGTTGCCATGTTTCAAAGTGACTAACAGAACTCAAATTTTAACCTTGGGAAAAAATCATTTTACTTCTGAGCTGATGTTTAACATGCGTAAGAGGGCAACTGAGGAAAATATCACCTTAGGATTACTTTAAGGATCAGCTGTCATCCACAGCTTCAAAGACATTCATTTTATTTGTTTATGTGTTTTATTTCAGAGTCGTACTCTGTCTGGCCCTGGGTAGAGTGTCATGGTATAACAGTTCACAGTAACCTCAAACTGTTGGGCTCAAAAGATCCACCTGTCTCAACCTCCAGAATAGCTGGGACTACAGGCACTCACCATGACGCCCAGCTACTTTTTCTATTTTTTTGGTACAGACAGGGGTCTACTCTTGCTCAGGCTGATCTGGAACTCTTGATTTCAAGCAATCCACCAGCCTCGACCTCCCAAGATTGTTTTTTAAAAACTGCAATACCAATCAGAACTCTTTATGATTATATGTACATTATTAATTAAGCTTCCTCTACTAGAGGTGGTCTGAAAAGCTTCCTTGAGGAGATATGTAGTATTTTACAGTGGCTGTTATCTCTACTACAGGGGTATGTACTTGAGACATTTATAAGCTTTGCTATTCAATTTCTTAAAGCAGTAAACAAGACCAGAAGAAGAATAAGGAAAGAAAGGTGTCAAACAAATAGTCTGTAACTCTAAGAGTACTGCCATGAAGGAAAATCACTGATAGTCCAGGAAAAACTGTACAGTAAGGGCATAGTGGTGTCAAACTTGTTAAAGGGGAGGGGTAGGTCACTCAATCTGAAATTAACTTCAAATGGAAGAACCTGGATGGTGCTTAGTTTGTACTGCTATTTGGAGTACCTGGAGGCTCTGCTAGAGATTATGAGTGAAGGTTAAACTATCTTGTTCCCACCCCCCAAGTCCTCTAGTGAGGAATGCACTTTTAAAGCCTCTGTATTCTTACTGCTGGGAATAACAAAGCTTCCCTGGGACAGACAGCATTTCTTAAAGTGGTTATTGGGGGCATTTGCATCAGAATTGTCAGGGAAAGGCTTATCAACAATGAATAGGCCTCCCTCTGGATGTATTAAGTAAGCATAGGAAGGATTTTTGAATCAGCATTTTTTTTTTGAGACAAAGTCTCACTTTGTCACCCTCAGTACAGTGCCATGGCGTCATAGCTCACAGCAACCTCAAACTCTTGGGCTTAGGCGATTTTCTTGTCTCAGCCTCCTGAGTAGCTGGAACTGACTGCAGGTGCCCACCACAACGCCCAGCAATTTTTAGAGACAAGATCTTGTCCTTGCTTAGGCTGGTCTGGAACCTGTGAACTCAAGCAATCCACCTGCCATGGCCTTCCAGAGTGCTAGGATTACAGGCGTGAGCCACCGCACCCGGCCAGAGTCAGCATTTTTAGTAAGCTCCCCTAGGTAATTTTTATACCAACTATGCCATAGTCAGAGACTTGTAGACAAGTGTTTCCTGGACACAAACTCTAACTACTCTCAGTGATGGGTGGCATTTTCCCAGAGGAAGAAAAAGAGATTTGGGAGCAAAATAACACATTTAACTTGGACATTTTGATTTTTTTTTTTTTTTTTTTTTGCATATCCTGGTCAAAATATTCAGTAGTCTGTCCAACTCATGAATAAATCTGGGGTGTAAGTCTAATTTAGAAAACTTAGGTATCTAAGGCATACCTAAAGCAATGAGAGTGGATAAAGGCTTTTAGGGATTCATATCCAAAATTTATAAAGAGCTTTATAAATTATAAACATATTCTGAAGCAGAAGTATCCCTTGAGCTCAGGAGTTTGAGAACAACCTGAATGAGAGTGAGACCCTATCTCTATTAAAATATAAAAATTAGCCAGGCGTCATGGCAGGCAACTGTAGCCCCAGCTATGTAGGAGGAGTACTTTAGACCAGGAGTTTGAAGTTGCTGTGAGCTAGGTTGATGCCACAGCACTCTAACCTGAGTAGCACAGCATAAGACTCTGTCTCACAAAACAAAAACAATGACAAAAAGCAAACAAACACACAAAAAACACACTCACTATATGAGTCAATAGTGGAAAAACAAATAAACCAATTAAAAGCAAACCAAAAAACCTGCAAGATATTTCTCCAAAGAATACATAAAAATGCCAACAGGTATATAAATAGATGCTCAATTTCACTGGTCATTTTGGAAATGCATATCAAAACAACTATGGCATACCAACCCAAACGCCCTATTTGAATGGCAGTTTTCAAAAAGTGAAAGATAGGGTGGCACCTGTGGCTCACAGGAGTAGGGCGCTGGCCCCATAGGCCAGAGGTGGCGGGTTCAAACTCAGCCCCAGCAAAAAACTGCAAAAAAAAAAAAAAAAGTGAAAAGATAAATGTTGGTCTCTGTAAGGAGAAGAGGGAACCCTTGCACACTGTTGGTGAGAATGACATTGGACCTCTGCATTAGGGAAGAGTAGTAAGGTTCTAAAGAAATTCGAAATAGAACTATATGATCCAGCCATCCCTCATCTGAGCACGTATCAAGATATGAAATCAAAACCTTGTAAAGTCTGCACTGTCAGACTCACTGCAGCATTATTCACAAATAGCCATACTATGGAAACAATATAAATGTTAAATCAAAGGATGATTGGATGAGGAAATGGTGACACATACATACAGTGAAATATTCTTCTGCCCTAAAAAAGAATAAAATCTTGCCATTGGCCACAATATGGACAAGCCTAGAGATCATTATGCAAAGAGAAATAACCCAGACACAGAAAGAAAATTATCATATGATCTCACTTACATGTAGAATCTTTTAAGAAATCAAATATCTCAACAGAGACAAAGAACATAGCAATGGTTACCTGGACATGGGAAGATGGAAAATGGGGAGATAGAGATTAGAGAATATAAAGAAATGGCTATGTAGGATGAACAAATCTGGAGAGATGATGTACAGCATGAGTGTTACATGTAATAAAATTGTCCTGTATATGGGATGCATGCCAGATGTGTAGCTTTCAGCTAATCTTGCTTCACATAAAATGGGTAGCTATGTGAGATGACAGATATGTTAATTTGCTTCACTTTAGTCATGTTTTACTACCTATATGCACCTTCTAACATCATATTGTATACTTTAATTATGGATAATTTTGTTTTTTTGAGACAGAGTCTCACTTGTCACCCTTGGTAGAGTGCTGTAGCATCATAGCTCACAGCAACCTCAAACTCTTATATTCAAGTGATTCTCTTGCCTCAGCCTCCCGAGTAGCTGAGGCCACAGGTGCCCGCCACAACACCCAGCTATTTTTAGAGGCGATGTCTTGCTCTTGCTCAGGCTAGTCTCAAATCTGTGAGCTCAAGCAATCCACCCACCTTGGCCTCCCTTAGTGCTAGGATTATAGGTATGAGCCACTGCACCCAACCCAGACAATAAAATTTATTTTTCAAAAAAGAAAGAAACACTTTTATTAGCATTAAAAATGCAGACTAACAGAATTCATCCCATACCTACTAAATCAGAATCACTAGAGTGACATTTAGGGAACTTGATTTTTAATACATTTTCCAACTAATTTTCTTTGTATTCTAAAGTTTGAGAATCACCACTCTAGGAAGAAAAGTAGATTGAGAATGAAATCTTGGAACTTATTTACCTTTTAAGAGCAAACAGAAAGTAGAATGAGAAAAGATGCATGGGGGAACAGAACAGTAATCAAGGAGGGGGTGCAGGAGATAATGTTGTAGTAAAACTCCAAGGGATGAACGTCTCAGAAAGATGCCCTACAAAGGTCATGGTGAGGTGTAATCCAAGTGCAGTCCACTGATGTCCGTTTAGACATCTCAGAGGAAGTAATTCTAATGCAAAATCTCAGGCTTCACCCAAGTAAATGCAATTACATTCTGCATTGTAACAAGATCTCCATTTGAGTCATAGGCACCTTTCAGCTTTAGAAACAGTGCAGTCACCTATGGAATTTGATTTTTATTTAGTTCTTGGTGAAATGAAAGTGAACAGTTTCAGTAGAGTGGTTGGACACTGCAGGCAGACCACATAATTGTAAAAATGAATAGGAGATAAATGAAGACAAAATTAGTGTTTGTACACACCCAGAACCCAAGTCTTCTTACATCACTCACTAAGCCATCTCTTCTATTCCGAGAAACTGAATAAGAGCAGAGGCAGAAATTGAGCCTTGCTTGCTGCTGCAGGTCTTTACCTTAGATACACATCTGACGATGTCACATGGTGGAAATATCAGAGGCTGATATTGATAGAGGGAGACGCTTTCCTAAAAAGCAATGACATTGAGACCCTCGATGTCCATGGGAGCTCAGCTGCATGCAGCCTTGCTTGCCCTGAAGCAAAGGTAACAGACCTTCAGAAAGTGTGTCAGAGTGACTTGAAAAATCATTCAAAGCAAGGGAAACACTGCAAAATATCTGGAAGTTAAGAGAATCGTGATTAAATAATAAAATGTTTTAAGAAGCAGTAAAGTGGAATACCAAATAAAGAAAATTGCCAATCTCTAAGGAAGTCCAAAATTAGAGCAAGTTGTGATAGGAAGGGATTTCAATATTTAATGTATTAACTGGGTGAAGGTTTCCCCATTGATCTCTAGAGACAAGGTTTTAGGATAATATAAATGACCTCTAAGAAAATAGATGAGGCTTGGCACAGACCAGATGATCAAATAATAATTTTTCAGACCTAACCGGCCAAAAAGACTATCTTAATGAAACTTGTACTTTTGTAAGTCAAAAATTCCCAAGTGAATGGAATTGGGAAGATCTTGAGGAGTGATATTACAGATTTATCAAAAATTACATAGTTTAGGGGAGGAAGGGAGATAAGTAATAAAAATAGTATTTAGTTCAGAAGCAAGAAAACCCTTGCAAGGAACCAAACTATCAAAAATAAAAGACCTTCAAATAAGGACTAGTGAAACTATTTAATTTCTCTGATCTTGCATATAACGTAATTTCTTTTCTCTCACAAGGTGGAGAAAGTTACTTTTCATTCTAGTCTTCACTGAGAAATTCATTAAAGAACTCCTAAGGTAGCTTTTACAAGTGAGAAGCCAAAGTATCAAATCCAAACATAACAAAGAGCACTAAGACTCCTATGTGTACTGACCTAATGAATACCTGGGTGGTTTATTTCCTTTCAAGAAAGACATACTATAACTGAAAAATATGTGTAGAAAGGCAAGTCAAGTGATCATTGGAATTAAGGAGGTCTCAATGAATTTGACAATGAGATTTGATAACTCAAAAATGATAAGACAAAACAGAGAGGACCTAATTCAAATCTGTACATCATTAATGCATGTAGTTAATGCAAATAGAAATTTCTTTACCCAATTTTAGGCAACTCGAGTACTTGAAAGGGAGACAATTTCACGAATCGTAAAACAAGTGATCATTTCTAATTTGTCACTTCACAAACAGTCTACATCTTAAAAACCCAACATGTAGTAATGTATAGACTGTTATAAATAAATAATTTTATGTTTGGTCTCAAGATTTGGAAATCATGGAAGAATTATATTTTACTGAATATTTAAGTATGCAGAGCATAGCTTGGTGACTGGCAAATAATAGATTTTCAATAAAGGTGGAAAAATAAAAATTCATAGTGGTGATAGCTGAGTTGACAGGAAATAGAAAAACAAGAAAAAAGCAAAAATAATTGAGAAGGAAAGGGAGGGAGACCTCATGAGAGAGAAAGAGAGAGAGGCACAAATCAGAACTATACAAATAAATTGATCTTTTCTTACCTTTAGCTCCCCCTTAGAATTATATAAAATAAGTATTCCAAGCTCTGTGAGTAATGCCAACCTCTGAACAAGGAGGGGAGATAAATAATAGATCCCAGAAACAAACAAGCAGTACCAGCCTCATAAACCAGACTTGAGACCAACAGCTTCCTTTGGTGTTCATCTAACTAATGATTCTCTGTCTGGAATATCCCGCAACGAATAAAAGTAGAGGTAAACAAAATGATGCCAAACTTCTTAATAGAGAATAATTTGGCAGATGACTATGAGCGAGCCCAACTAACATGGAAACATGCAAAGTGCCTCTAAGATCCCTGCTGATTTTTTGGTTAGATATCAGAGCCAATAAGTTGAAAGGATGCTTGCATTTACAGCTGGTGAGGACTACAGAGACAGCCTTTACTAAAGTGTGAGTTGGCTTTCCCCCAAACATTACATTACCCTTGAATGGAAAATTGATCGGATGACATATGGTGATAACATCTGCCACCCATGGATAAAGCTGTAGTGCCATGTGGGTGGTAATGGAAGCTGTAATAGTAAGGGTGGAGAATTTAATGACAGTATGTAACACTGAGGAAGGAGAGCACTCAGAGAGAAAGGAACGATTTGTGTAAATCTTTATGATGGGGACTGCAGGACTATACATCCTGCTCCGTACTCAGCTCAGAGTGAATGATAGAAATAAAAGACGCTTTGTCTTTTTATTATCTCCAGGTCGATCTCAGCCATAACCCTCAGGGAGGCATTTCTCCCAGATAGTATTGTGGGTAGGCATTCTTTCCTTTTCAGTAAATAGATAATTATTACAAATTTTCGATGATAATTGCAAGAAATTGCTCTTCTGAACTCTTTATATCAGAGACAAAAATGGGAGTAAACACATTACCTCTAAGAATTTCTAAAAATAAATCATTACATGTGAATATTCAGGAAGTAAAAGAAAAAAAAGTAGCAACATAATTAAGAACACTGTTTTATAAATGAAATATTTAAGATTGTTTCTTTTGCTCCATCCTTGGCAGAAGAAAATAAATGGTATCTGCAGCTTCACATTGCAAATGAGATTTATTTGTGAAACAGCTAAAAGAACAAAGAAAAGCTTGCCATGCCATGCTTGCACAAGCATGTGAGGCTTGGCCAGAGTTTCCTGTGGAATTCAAATTTGAAATGGCAGCAGGCTTCCTGATAGACTTGAGCCTGTAAAAAATTTTCAGGTGAATTCTCTACTTCACAACCACTAAAATGTTCTTAAAAGCGAAGAATTCAAATATAGCATTTGAACGTGTCTTGATCAGTTTGAAGGGAGTTTTATGTTTTGTTGAATGTCAATAACTAACTTCTGGCTTTCTTCTTTCCTAAAGCGAAAGAAAGTGGGAGCTTGTTCATGGGCAGCTCTGACATGCAGCAGACCCCAACCTGGCTTTGTAAGGGACTACACAGGTGAGTAATGGAATACCTGGACCAATTTTTTGTTGTTGTTTTTCCTTCATTATCACTCTCACAGGTATTTTTTAAGCCTTTTCATCTTCCTAGTTTTTATTTTCAGTCTTGATCTTGCCAAAGCAGATGCTATGAGGTGCTCATTCTCATTAGTAGTAGTTAATTATTTTCTGATAATGATCAGTTTGCGGCTATAAACGTACTTAAAGAAAATGATGAATAATAAACTCTCAACTTATAAACAAAAATTAATATAGTAAGTTTTATGATAGTTGCTTCTGTTTTTCTTATTTTTAATTGTTGATACACAATAGATGCACATATCTCCCCCACCTTTTCTGGTCTCTGGTAAGCTCCAATGTACTCTCTGTCTTCCTGAGATCTACTTTCTTATCTCTCACCTATTGGTGAGAACATGCAATATTTGTCTTTCTGTACGTGGTTCATTTCACTTAACATAATAACTTCTACTTCCATGTGTGCTGTGGCAAATGACAGAATTTCATTCTTTTTCATGGCTGAATAATATTCCATTCCATGTATGCCACACTTTTTTACTTATTCATTCATCCATTGGCCAGCAGTTAGGAGAATTCCCTCTTTTAGCTATTGTGAATAATGTGCTCCAGTAAACACGAGAGTGAATTCATTCTAAGTATTTAAAACAAAATAGTCATCGATTAATGAAGTTATATAAGATTAGCTTTACAATGTCTTAGCATCCTACTTTTATGAATTTCAGGAAAAATTCTTCTGGACTAAGGCATGTACTCTCTCTTCAAGATGAGTAAATATTCAAACCTCTGTCATTTTAAAATATTGGTACTTGTGACACTGTAGGAAAAAACAAGAAATTTAAGGTCATTTGGTGAAGATAAAAACATACCTATATATCTTGGGAAATCTATGTGACATTACTATTTTATAATATTATAGTTATATTCTATAATTTAAGTTCTGAGGAGTCACAGAATTATATATTTTTGGTAATCCATATGAGAAATATTTGAGACTCCAGGTCAAAAAGAAATTCCTAGTATCGTGTCAAATTGGCAAAATCAAAATCATGGAGATTGTGACTTATAAATCTGTATTTTTACATTCTCATGAATTTCATAAGTATTTTCTTGGTTTTTATTGAAATCAGCATCCAAAGAATTTCCATTCATATAGGATTGTACATTGCATGTGATCTCCTTTAATCTATAGGCTGACCCAAACCACCTCTCTTTTTTCTCTCTATTACCTTCCCCCCCTTTTTACCACCCATTAAAATAATGAGATATGATAGGCTAAAGAGCATATGCATGTCCAATTTTGTCAAATCTTACCCAATCTCTTTATTTGGGATTTGTGTATAACCACCAGCAGCCATGTTTGAGAATATTTTTTTCTTTTTTTCTCCAGGTTTGCCTGCAGAATATGTTGTCAAACTTTTGAATTTTTGTCATCCGTTTAAATGAAACATGAAATGTAGAAAATTTAAATATAGATTTTATAATATAAGATTAGATCTAGTAAATCATGAAAGAGGTGAAATACATGCTAGGATTTTAAGTAAAATATGATGCAGGATGGCTTTTGTTTCTGTGATGAAGTTTGAGAACGATTTTGAAAGGCAGAAAGCAGAAGCTATTGCAAGAATTGAAAAAAAGATAAGCTTAGCAAAATATAGAGACCCCCAAATCAGTTTCTTTTAAATTGCCTGGGGTTTTTCTCAGAGAAAAATGGAGAAGGGGTAGATCTACAAGTAGGAGTGAAAAGAAATTTTTTCCTAGGCTATAGGACTGAGGAACAAAAGTAAAAGAAACCAGTGTAGCTGAATTGTGTTTGGAGTCTCTGGACTCAGCCACACTTCTAATATTGTAAATGGGCCTTAGGAAAATATCTCTGTATATTAACAAAAACCTAAGAGTATGTGAATCTAGAACCTTAGGGTGTGAAATCCAGTGTTCTGCAAATGAGGCAAATGCCTTCTTTTAGATATTTAGACCATTTACAGTTAATGTAATTACACATATATATATGTGTGTGTGTGTGTGTATACACATATAGGGGTATATAGATACACTTATGTGTTTATATCCATCATCTTATTGCCATAAATATATTCACCACTTGGTGTTCCTTTTTCTCTTCTTTTTCATAATTTGGATTAGCTAAGCATTTTTATTATTGTTTTTTCTTATATTAGTTTGTTCTTCATGCCTTATTTTATGACTTAAATAGTGGTTATTCTACAAATAACATTTATTAGAGTCTAAAGTAAATTAGCACTTTTATTTCTTTCCCCCAAATGCTAAGACTAAGTACCTCTCTCTTGGCTTTTGTGCTGCTTTTGTAATGCATTTTAACTATAGTACATCTAAATCTCACAAGATATTATTATCATTATTAATATTTATTGTTTTATTGTTGGGAATTCATTGAGGAATTCAGGTTGCATTGATTGCATTTGTTAGGTAAAGTTCCTCTTATAATTGTATCCTGCCCCCAAAAGGTTGTGTCACACACCAAGACCCATATCCCATCCCTCCTTCGCTCTCTCTGCTCTTCCCTTCTCCCAACCCCCTCCCTTCTTCCATCTCTCTGCTCTCCCCTTCCCCCAACCCCCACCATGTACTGGGTCAGTAATTGTCATCATATCAAAATTGAGTGTGTAAGATTGCTTCTCCATTCTTGTGATGCTTTACTAAGAATAATGTGTTCCACTTCCATCTAGATTAATACAAAGGATATAAAGTCTCCATCTTTTTTAATGGCTGAATAGTATTCCATGGTATACATATACCATAGCTTGTTAATCCATTCCTGGATAGGGGGTTTTAGGCTGTTTCCACATTTTGATTATTGTAAATTGAGCTGCAATAAACAGTCTATTGTAAGTATCCTGATGGTAAAAGGATTTTTTTTCTTTCTGGATAGATACCCAGTAATGGAATTGCAGGATCAAATGCGAGATCTAGCTTGAGTTCTTTGAGAGTTCTCCATACTTTTTTCCAAAAATGTTGTATTAGTTTGCAGTCCCATCAGCAATGTAAAAGTGTTCCTTTCTCTCCACATTCACGCCAGCATCTGCAGTTTTGAGATTTTGTGATGTGGGCCATTCTCACTGGGGTTAGATGATATCTCAGGGTGGTTTTGTTTTGCATTTCTCTAATAATTAGGGATGATGGGCATTTTTTCATATGTTTGCTAGCCATTCATTTGTCCTCTTTAGAGAAGGTTCTATTCATCTCTCTTGCCATTGATATATGGGATAGTTGGCTTTTTTCATGTGGATTAATTTGTGTTGTCTATAGAGGACATTATTATTATTTTAAATGTTGTAGCTTCATTTGTAGCTCTTGAGTTTTCAGTATCCTTTCATTATTTCTCTAAGTGGATGTCAATCTTATTGCTGTTCCTGTGTTCACATTGTATTTGTATGTATGTATGCTTTCAGGCTACATTAAAAATGTATTTTTTTATCTTAAGCAATTTTACTGTAATTGATCAATTGATACTTATTTAGCTATTTATTTTTGTGGTTGTAGTGCTTCTAAAATCTGTGATTTCTTTCATCAGCTTTGGAAAGTTCTTGGCCATTTTGTCTTTGACTATTCTCTCTTTTCCTCTTCAGAAACTTCAATTTCCTGTGTGTTAGATTTTTTCACCATTTCCTATATATCTATTATATGCTAACTGTATGTTCCATTTTTTTATTACTTTAGTCTGAATGTTTTCTTCTGTTCTTTCTTCCAGCTCACTAATTCTTTGTTTAGCTAAACCAGTCTATTATTAAACCCATTTATTGTGTTTTTCACATGTAGTGTGTTTTTCAATTCTAGAATTTTCATTTGCTTCTCTTTGATACATTCTAAATTTTTTGAAATTATTTATCTTTTTATTTATTTTGAGGTACATGTTAATCATAGTTGCCTTTAAAATTTATGCCTGGCAACTTCAGTTTGTTGATTAATGACTGTTTCCTGCCAGGATTAATAGAAGTGTATCCTCTGACAAGATTCAGCAGCTGTCCCAAGGGGAGAAGTGATATGAAGAAAGCCATGCTCAATGCTTAACTCCACTGCAGCCCAATTCGGTCTCCCCTGCTGTGCAGGATCTGATTCCTCAAGTTCTGGCTGCCTTGACAGCTCACCAATTTCTTCAGACATCCAAAAATAACTGTTTTTTTTTCCAAGTTATTTTCACAAGTAATAGTATTTGCTGTGAGCTACTCCAATATATCTGGAACTGAAAGTTCGGCTCCACTTTTTCAATCTAAGAGACAATATGAGACATAATTTTATGTCCAAAACTAATGAAAATATATAACAATAATAATAAATATTTCTGACAATACTGTAATTAAATATTATTTTTCTCCTTTTCCTTTCAATAGTAAAATTAAAAGTCTTGTACCTCATATTTTATGCTGCAGAGAGTAATGAAGTCGTAGTCATTTCTCAATGTCCTAATTCTTAATACTATGTATTTAATTTATTACTGGCAATATTTTTAATTGAGCAGTAAGCATCTACTAGAAAGATAGATTTTTATAGAATTTCATTGAAACTGCAAAATATCTTCATCAAAAAGTTACTTAGGACCTCCATTTTTTAATAGGAAAAAGCCAAGGTTTGAACCCAAATCTGACTCTTTCCACTAACAGTGAGAACTATTACTGAATAAATAAAAATTTCTTATTATAAGAAATACATTAATAGAATTGAAAGTGAATCTGAATAATTTTTTCCTCAAATGCTAGATGCTCTGAAGTATTTTATCTTTATTTACAGCTTCTTGACATATCATTTAAATTCAGTTTCTAAAGCTGATGATGAGAAAATATACCATGTTCAGAAGCAGTTTATAAACATCATATACAGGATACATTATTCAATCCCTGAAGATAACATTCCCTTTAGCCTAAAAAAGAATCATATAATTTTTTATATTTAATGTACAACATAACATTTAATTTTTTTATCTTCTCCCCTTTCTTTCTAATGCAAATACTATAAATTTCCTGTAATTTTTTTTTCTTTTTCTCTTTGGCAACACAGTTATGATCACTGAAGGGGAGGTTCAAGATGTCTCCCTCAGGTGTCTATCTCCAGACCTTCAGAGATATGGAAGGTCAAGATGTCTCCTTCAGGTGTCTATCTCCAGACCTTCAGAGCTGTGGAAGGTCAAGATGTCTCCCTCAGGTGTCTATCTCCAGACCTTCAGAGATGTGGAAGGTCTAGATGTCTCCCTCAGGTGTCTATCTCCAGACCTTCAGAGATGTGGAAGGTCTAGATGTCT